>BQKZ01001862.1:23724-40968 GCA_036244855.1 Temnopleurus reevesii | reverse complement strand
ACCTGTCTCTTATACACATCTAGATGTGTATAAGAGACAGGGGAAGGAGGGGCCAATGGGGTGGGGCATAAGATGAAAATTATAATTGTTCTGTTTGAGTCTTTTATAATATAATGTCCATTCTGTATATTAGTTCTCGATACAAATATTATTCAAACAAAAGGTAACATTATTTTGATAAGGTATCATTACACGATTTCTATACTAAGTTTGATAATATTACGAAATACGATAACATTTGTTTGTGTTTGTTTTGTATTTGATAAATATGTGTTATATGTGTTATCATGAACGGAGAATAAAATAATTATTGAAAAAAAAAAAGACAATCTTAATATCTAATCTATTATATCCCAATGAATCAGGGTTATTCCCCAATTCTTTTCTTTCAAACGTGAATAAATTATTTTCAGTTCCGCCTCCCAACCTAGACGCACAACCTGTAAAAGAAACATTGAAATACATACAATATATTGTACCTGTATTCGAGGAGAGCACCAACAAGGCTAATCTTAATGCTCTCCTCCAAAGTTTTTTTTGGCTTTATAAGGGCCAAATTGCATAAAAATGTTCTTTCTTGGTCCCTGTAAACTAAGGCAAATATACTGTTGCCATAGATTCGACACAGCATTTGTTTTCTTTATTTGTTTTCAACTGCATTTTTTTCTACATGCAGTTCATTGATTTTTATCTTTTCCTTTTAGTAGGGAAGGGTTATGTTACCAAGTACTCCAAAGCATTCCAGTGTTACAAGGTAATACTATATAAAGCGTTTTCAAAATCATTATTATATATAGCTTTTCATAGAATTGAATACTAAGTAAATGATACTCAATACCGGTATACAACCAAATCGAAGAAATCAAATTTCCTCCAAATTTGATATTTATTATTGATAATGCACAAAGGGTATGAGCTGGAGATTAAAAATGTATATAATATACATCTGTTTATGGAAGGTTAATATGTATCTAGTAATAAATAGTTTAAAGCAGGGATATGATATTATGATTTATATTTTTTCGAACTCAATCCAAACCAATTTTGTAGAGTTCATCGACAAAAAGTAAAAGTCAAAATTTTGTGTACAAAGTGAATTGGGAGCTCTCTATATATGACCCCATCAGAGATGGTTTATCCCCATCTCGTCCAATGCCATCTCCGTTCCGTTTCGTCCAAACGCACTTCATCTAACATTAGGTCGTCCAATTATCGTTTTGTCCAAAAAACAGTTAGTCCAATATCCCGTTCGTCCAATAGTCATTTTGTCCATTAACGTTTGGTCCAATATTCAATTTGTCCAATAGCCATTTGGGCTAACATCACTTCGTCCAATCTGGACAATCTGATGATTGGACAAAGTGACACTAAACAAAGCGGTAATTGGACGAAGTAGGACATGATGATTGAACGAATAGGCAATTGGACAAAATGAAGATGGACCATATGGTTATTGGACGAAATGGCTATTGGACGAATGGGATATTGGACAAATTGGTTATTGGACAAAATGTTTATTGGACGAAATGTTTATAGATGAAGTAATGTTGGACGAAGCGCGTTTTAGACGAAACGGTCATTAGACGAGATGGCAATTTACCCTCAGGGAGGTCTCCATGACCCCATCCGAGATTATGCCAAAGCTTCAAACTAAAGAATGCCCATTAGTGGTGGAAATTAAAATTTACGAATTCCTAACTTTTACGGATTATAATAATAATAATAATAATAATAATGGTGGTGGTTACTTGTATAGCGCACAGGTCCACCTTATCGGTGCTCATGGCGCTGAAAGCTTTACACTCACTATTTTTTTTTTTTTAATAAAATCTTTATTCAAATTTTCTCTTAAACAATATATAATCAAGAATCACAAAAATACATGGTAGAATGATACTTAAACAAAATTGTAGAAATCATATTAATTCTATCAACCTCTGTCCATCAATAGAAATAATAAACCGACCTTGTTCCATTGTCATCGTTTTTTCTAGTTCTTTATGATATTCTAATTTCTTTTGAAACGAAGAAAATGATAAAGAGTTATTATTGTATTTGGAGGAAAAGATGAAATATTTTGCATACAAAATATAAAGATTGACTGGCGAGTAATTGTCATCTGGTATGCCAAACATGAAATCATTAAAGGGCAGTTGTATTTCCTTCTTTAGAGTAATATTTTCAAAATCATCAAGAAACTTACGAGTAGAGGGGCATTCCCAAAATAAGTGAACTATGCTTTCAATACTTACAGAACAAAAAGTACATAAGTTAGAATTGGAGATGCCTAGTTGCTTTAAATACTTGTTGACACCAATAATATTGTGGACAAGCTTATATTGAAAGTATCTTAATTTGGTAGATAATGTACATTTGAAAGGAATTCTATAAATTTTACACCAGTCAACAATCGGGTTCTGAACAATTGCTTCCCATTTTTTCTGTGAAATAGGAGGTTTGAACTCCTTTTCAATAGAAATTGTTTGTATATATTTACAAGTTTTTGTAACCTTATTTATGTCACATAATACAGACTCATGGTAATTCTTGTCGCTTTGTGATGGCTCTTTGCAAATACTCTTCCATTTCAATGGGATAGCAGAAATTACAGAATAATAATCAAGAAAGTTGCATTTCAAATTGAAATGATTAGCAAACTCAGAATATGAATAGAAATTACCATCATGCTTAATTAAATGTTTGATCTTAACAACGCCTTTGCTTATCCAATCTTTTTTAAATATTAAAGAGCCGTTTACCTTGATACATGAATTATTCCATATAACTTGATTATGAATAAACTCCTTGGGATGATTTTCATTAAAACATAATTCACACCAAGATTGCAACATTTCTCTTACAAAAGTATTATTCACTTGCAATATGTTTTCATTGTTCTTAATATTACAATACCAAAAAAGTTCTTCACCGCATCCCTTCATGACCAACCTGAAAAAACATTTCCATTTACCGTTATTATCATCATTCAATAGTCTTTTAATCCAAGTTATTTTAAGCCCCATAATTATTGAGGGTATGTGTAACATTTTTAATCCTCCTACTTCATAATCTCCTATTATAGTTCTACGACTAACTTTGTCGGGTTTATTTGACCATATAAACGAAAAAATTCTGGACTCCAATTCTTTTAAAAAAGCATCAGGTGGTTTTGGTACAACTGATAATAAAAATATCAATTGGGAAATACCCAGGCACTTGACAATCGTAATTTTGCCCAGTGGAGTTAAGTCTCTTTGCGACCAGACGTTTAACATTCTCTTTAGTTTCTCCAGTTTGGGTATATAATTCAATGTAAACAAATCTTTTTCATCATAAGTAAACTGAATTCCTAATAAATGGAAGGGTCCATATGAATATTTCAATCCTGTTATATCAATATCTGGAGGATGGGCTTTGTAGTAACCTAAAGCGATTACTTCTGATTTATTACGATTAATTTGTAGTCCTGAGTATCTCTGTAATTGATCGAAAGTGAATACAATTCTATTAAGCGATTTAACATCTTTAACATAAAAAGTAGTATCGTCTGCGTACATACTTATCTTAATTTCGACATCATTTATGATTATGCCTTTGATATCAGAGTCATGTTTGGTCACTATACTCATTAGTTCATGGCAAATTACAAAAAGAAGCGGGCTGAGGGGGCAGCCTTGTCGGATTCCGCGATGGATATTGAAAAATTCAGAAGCATGACCATTATTAATAACACAAGAATATATGTCAGTATATATAACTTTCATCCATTTCCTAAAGTTTTCTCCAAAGTTAAAGAATTTTAAAACTCGAAACATATAACGCCATTCTAATTTATCAAAAGCTTTCTCAATGTCTGCCAAAAACATGAAACCGGGTGTATTATTTGAATTTGTATAATCAATCATGTCTAATGCAAGTCTAATATTCTCTCCAATGTACCTTCCTTTGATAAAACCAGTTTGATCAGAACTTACGATTACATCTATAACTTTTCTTAATCGTTGTGCAAGACATTTTGTAAGCAGTTTGTAATCAGCATTTAAAATAGAAATTGGTCGCCAATTCTTTAGGTGCAAAAGGTCTGGACTTTTTTTTGGAATAAGATTTATCACAGCTCTCCTTTGCTCTAGAGACAGTTTTCCTTCTTGAAAAGAATAATTAAAACTTTTTAATAATATGTCCCCTAGATCTTTGAAGAAAAATTTGTAGAACTCAAAAGGAAACCCATCAGTACCAGGTGTTTTGTTGTTCTTCATTGATTTTAGTGAATCCATCAGTTCTTTCATGGTAATTAGACCTTCACAACACTCTCTTTCATTTATTGATAGCTTATTTGTAAGGTATTCCTCCGATAAAATATTTTCAAAGCTGACGACAGGAGGGTTACACGAAGAGAACATTGACTTATAATAGTCTTTGATAGTTGGAATTATGTTTTCTGTACCTTCGATTATTTTTCCCTTTTCGTTATAAACCTTTGTAATCAATTTTTGTCGTTGATTCCTTTTTTCTAGATTAAAAAAGTATCGAGTACTCTTTTCTCCTTTTTCAATCCAAGTTGACTTTGATCTTATAATTGCTCCTTCCAATTTTCTTTTATAGAATAATTCTAGATACTCTTTACATTGTGATATGGCAATTAGAATTGACTGAGAAGGGGTTTTGTCATAATTTGCTTCTAATTCACATAATTTTCTAGTAAGGTTACTTTCATATTCTTTTTGTTCTTTTGACTTTTTAACTGAATAATATATTGACAATGACCTCATCTGACATTTTAAGAAGTCCCAAAATGTATTGGGATCTAAAACACTAGAATATCTAAATTTGTTTTCAGCTATACAATTACGAATAAGTTCAACAAATATACTATCATTTAGTACACTCACTATTACCCGGCTCTATAGCTGGCAACCATTACGGCGCTCCGCATTACAAGAAATTTCTTCCTGCCGTCCCCATTTACCTCACCTGGGTCGAGTGCGGCACAATGTGGATGAATTTCTTGCTGAAGGAAATTGACGCCATAGGTGGGATTCGAACCTACGACCCTCTGGTTGAAAGGCAAATTTGCTTAAATTTGTATAGTTTGTTCATCTTATTTTTTTGTCATCCACTAACAGCACATCAATTTATGGGGGAAGTTCCTCTTTAATTTCCATATATGCACTTGTACTTTGGCGTCGCGTCGGTTGAAGTGCAATTTGTTGAGTATCGTAAGAAATTGATAATTCGCCCGTGTTTTCACGAAGAGATGGGAGCCAGAGGGACTTGTTACACGAAATGAGTTATAGATCTATTGAAACATGTCTTCTATATAAAATCAACACGTTGTTCGATAGGATACCCGTTGAATGGGCGCTATGACGGGATTTATTTGTCTTCATACAACAGTATACTTTGGCACCCGTCATTTCGTGAAAACACGGACGTTATGGTAGATAATAATTAATTAAGAGAGCTAATTATGAAAATAATGATAACATTTATCAGAATTGTATGTTAACTACTGCAAATAAAACGTGACGCTGCGTACGTGTTCGGATATAAAATCTAGAGTACATTCCATACAATAATGATAATAGGTAAAAAACAATGATAATAACAAAAGTAATAGTCATAATAGTAAAGACTCTGCACGAGGGCACTGTGTGAAAACTGCACTATTATATTGTATTTCAACTTATCTAATCATTGTTATTCAATGTCTTTATCTTGTGTTTGAAATATATAAACGTGCTCCTTTTTTTATCTCAGTGATTACTAGTACTTGCCTATATTCAGTTTTTGCTTCCAGCATGTCCAGTGGCCTTTATAAATTCTAAAACTTTCCGTTTATTGTCTTCTGTACTGAGGAGTGTAACGTAGGATTTTCTTGTTTTAAAGGCATTGTGTAACATTGTATTCATTTTAAAAATTCCCAACTTGCAGATCCTAGTTGTTTTCTGAATAGTTGATATAAACGAGGCTGAGAAAAAATTAGTCCTCAAAATCAACATTTAATGCTACAAACTAGCAAAAATGTTAAATGCTGCCTCCTTCGGCACATTTTATTCGACTCACGCGTCATAATGTAACGTCTAATTCCCGTTTTCAATTATATCTTTATATATAGTGCTTGTGCAACTGTCTTTATTTTTGCATTATATGTTGATTTTTCATATATCTGAATATAATGCGACTAGGGGCCTGTAACATAAAAGAGATACGATTAATTGAAAATCTATCGCATCTCTTTGGTACACATTTTGCCATAGACGTATGATTAATATTTATCGTAAGTTTAATTGCATCTTTTATGTTACAGGCCCTAGATGTGACAAACAATTTGGTTTGAGAATTTTCACATAGTCTTTAATCCGGTGGCAGAGCAGATTTCTGTTATAATAAAATGAAATATACCTTTACGAAAATATTATAAACTTATGCAAAAGCCAATCTCCTGTTCAATTAAGAACATACTTATAATAATTCAAGCTGCATTTACCAAGTCCACTACCGACCAAATCAAAATTTAGATTGGTTTCTTCTTATCTCACCACTTGTCTGCCCAAACTGAGTCATTTTCATTTAGACCAGGGCGGTGTTCCACTAAGTTACGGCAAACTTTAAGAACGACTTTACGCATGGCTGATATCGGTTCTTATGCTGAATGATAAAAAATTTGTATTCCAGTCTTTCTTAAAGTCGTACGTAACTTTAAGAACAAAAAAGGAAGAATGGAGTACGTTATTGAGTGTAAAATGCGTAAGATTCTCGATCATTCAGCATAAGAACTGATGCAGGTCGTGTGTAAAGTGATTCTTAAAGTATTTCGTAACTTGGTGAAACACCGCCCAGGGGGTGTTTCATCAAGATTTGTCGCAGCGACAAGGAGTCATTTTCCGACAGTTCCCATAGCAACTATCAGCGATAATGCTATTCATCCAATCACAATCAAGGAATTTGTCTGCTCTGACTAATTGTCTCTGCAAAAAATCTTGATGAAAGACCCCCAGATCTTTACAAAATACTGTCCTAGTATTCTGTATAATACTGTATTCGGAATATGAACCAGAGTTCAATAATATACTTTTGACGTTGTTTTGTAAACCACGCACATCACAATGAAAATCCAAATAGACTTGTTAAGGCGCAGGCATACGATAGTGTAAATATTAGNGCCGTTTACCTTGATACATGAATTATTCCATATAACTTGATTATGAATAAACTCCTTGGGATGATTTTCATTAAAACATAATTCACACCAAGATTGCAACATTTCTCTTACAAAAATATTATTCACTTGCAATATGTTTTCATTATTCTTAATATTACAATACCAAAAAAGTTCTTCACCGCATCCCTTCATGACCAACCTGAAAAAAACATTTCCATTTACCGTTATTATCATCATTCAATAGTCTTTTAATCCAAGTTATTTTAAGCCCCATAATTATTGAGGGTAGGTGTAACATTTTTAATCCTCCTACTTCATAATCTCCTATTATAGTTCTACGACTAACTTTGTCGGGTTTATTTGACCATATAAACGAAAAAATTATGCACTCCAATTCTTTTAAAAAAGCATCAGGTGGTTTTGGTATACAACTGATAATAAAAATATCAATTGGGAAATACCCAGGCACTTGACAATCGTAATTTTGCCCAGTGGAGTTAAGTCTCTTTGCGACCAGACGTTTAACATTCTCTTTAATTTCTCCAGTTTGGGTATATAATTCAATGTAAACAAATTTTTTTCATCATAAGTAAACTGAATTCCTAATAAATGGAAAGGTCCATATGAATATTTCAATCCTGTTATATCAATATCTGGAGGATGGGCTTTGGAGTAACCTAAAGCGATTACTTCTGATTTATTACGATTAATTTGTAGTCCTGAGTATCTCTGTAATTGATCGAAGGTGAATACAATTCTATTAAGCGATTTAACATCTTTAACATAAAAAGTAGTATCGTCTGCGTACATACTTATCTTAATTTCGACATCATTTATGATTATGTCTTTGATATCAGAGTCATGTTTGGTCACTATACTCATTAGTTCATGGCAAATTACAAAAAGAAGCGGGCTGAGGGGGCAGCCTTGTCGGATTCCGCGATTGATATTGAAAAATTCAGAAGCATGACCATTATTAATAACACAAGAATATATGTCAGTATATATAACTTTCATCCATTTCCTAAAGTTTTCTCCAAAGTTAAAGAATTTTAAAACTCGAAACATATAACGCCATTCTAATTTATCAAAAGCTTTCTCAATGTCTGCCAAAAACATGAAACTGGGTGTATTATTTGAATTTGTATAATCAATCATGTCTAATGCAAGTCTAATATTCTCTCCAATGTACCTTCCTTTGATAAAACCAGTTTGATCAGAACTTACGATTACATCTATAACTTTTCTTAATCGTTGTGCAAGACATTTAGTAAGCAGTTTGTAATCAGCATTTAAAATAGAAATTGGTCGCCAATTCTTTAGGTGCAAAAGGTCTGGACTTTTTTTTGGAATAAGATTTATCACAGCTCTTCTTTGCTCTAGAGACAGTTTTCCTTCTTGAAAAGAATAATTAAAACTTTTTAATAATATGTTCCCTAGATCTTTGAAGAAAAATTTGTAGAACCCATCAGTACCAGGTGTTTTGTTGTTCTTCATTGATTTTAGTGAATCCATCAGTTCTTTCATGGTAATTAGACCTTCACAACACTCTTTTTCATTAATTGATAGCTTATTTGTAAGGCATTCCTCCGATAAAATATTTTCAAAGCTGACGACAGGAGGGTTACACGAAGAGAACATTGACTTATAATAGTCTTTGATAGTTGGAATTATGTTTTCTGTACCTTCGATTATTTTTCCNCACATTCATTTTCCACAGAGATTTGGATGGGGCTCGCTTGGCGGATGTATTTCTGCGCACTGGATCCGTAAAAATCACTTAGCTATTTATGTTTAAAGAGTTTTATTATTCTATATTTAACGTGTGACTGGCACTCTGGATAAATACATGACGTTTGATTTTGAAGCGTTGTATTTGTATACCCGTCATAAAATCTATAATGACTTTAGGATGAGACTTTCTGACTTAAAGCCTGCGTCACACCTTTGCGTTTTTAGCCTGCGTCAGCCTAGCGTTTTGGAAATTAAAAGTGCTCCCTTGACAGACAGAATACGCAGATCAGACGGTGGAATGACGTTCGGCTTGCACTCGAGCGTACGACTAGCGTCAGTCCACCGCATGACATGCGTCTTTGTGCGTCAAGGGAGCGTTTATAACTTCCAAAACCGCTGGGCCGACGCATGCTAAAACGCAAAGATGTGACGCAGCCTTTACAGTGATTATATACATACCGATTATACCGTGGCTTTCTTGATAAAGACCTGTGGCGATCGTGTGATGACCGGGAAAGGTCTTGGTGGCGAAGGCTGGAATCATCCCCGCAGGTTTGGCGCCCATGGTCATCATGCGATCGAAGTTTGGCGTGTCGGCCTTCGCAAGGTAGTCGTGCCGAAAACCGTCGAAGACGACGAGAATGAGAAGCGGCGCGTGATCGTCGTCGTTGCCATTGTCGGAAGACGTACCCTGCGAAGCAGAGACATTCTTGCCAAGCGCGACGAAGAAGATGACTTGGAGGATAAACATCAAATATGACGGCATCATTGTAGATTGTGTTTGATGATAAATCTGGAATTCGGTGTTTTGTAAGCACCTGCTGCCTAATTAGCAGCCAGGATCAAAATGAGGTATACACCCGAAACCAATAGATTTGGCACCCTGGCTGGCGGTCACATAGGCGTGCACTTTGATGATTTCCAATGTACCAGCACAATAAAGGTCGGATCAAACACAATAAAAAAGTAACACCCCCTCTCTTTGGATTATCATTTATCTTTTCACACGTGCATTTTCAAGAGACTTTTTTTTAAAGAAACGTTTCTCAAATATCTGGCTTGCGCATGCGTAGAAATTAAGATGATCCATTGATCAATGCATGAGCATGATGAGAAAACATAGTACAAGGAATATGCCACATTTCAAAAGTGACACGGGTCCTATAGATTTTAGGATAGAGATTCAGAGCAGAAAATAGGAACATTAGTATTCAGTGCCTTGTTAGATTCTAATAGACTATTTATATTAATTTTTTTTATGGTCAAATTGAAGAAAAAATTTACAACACACTTTTTAATATTTTCATGCGCACACATTTTAACTAGATGTATGGCATTTAACAAAGTGATTTTCTCTAAAACTTTAAATTTTACACCTATCCATATGAAAAGACTGACAGAATTATGTGCGTGGGAGACTAAAGATTGGCACGATTTGGCAAAATTACAATTCAATCGTATGTGAGAATTATCTTAAAATTATTCTTGGTTCATGGTGCTATCAAATCTCTATAGACACTTGTGACTTTTGTAAAGTGACAATTTCTTTGTTTATGTATGTTCATGCATGCATATTAGATTAAATCATGCTCATAAACGTTGTGAACACAAGATCGCCTGATAGTTGAAAAGCATTACTCGATGCTGGGAGTTCCTCCCCTAAAGGTGTGAGAGGGAGTACTTTATTTTTTTTTCTCCATTTATTGCCAAATATACCATTTGACATCATTGAAGAAAGGGAAACCATGGACATAGATTACTAAGAGAGAGAGAGAGAGAGAGAGAGAGAGAGAGAGAGAGAAGGGGAAAAGGGGGAGAAGGGGTGTTGGGGTGTTGGAATTAAGGAAGGGATTTATTGCATCAGGCGGTTTAAAGAGAATATTTTGCACTTCTCTTTTTATCTCATAACGTCTCCATCATCTAACCCTCCTCATCCCTCAATCTCCTCACCATCATTCCCCTTCAACAGGAATACAACATTGAATTCGGGCTCCATAATTTTATCTAAATCGATAGAACTCCGTTATGTGCTAGGATTATGTTAGCAAAGAGGTTGCAAATTGTATTCTGTGAAGGGAAGACATAAATCCCAGATGGCGTAAGTTCGATGGGGAAGGGCGTTACGTATTTTAATATTTGTACTCCTAACTCGCGTACCAGTAAAAAAGTAATCAAACAAACTTAGCAATGGACTTTGTTCTGTTGTATTGTTTCCATTTCCGCTCATCTACTTCCGATTAGGTTCAGGTCATTTTGAGGGTATATTGCCATCTCGTCCAATGACCGTTTCGTCCAAACGCGCTTCGTCCAACATTATTTCGTCTATAAACATTTCGTCCAATAAACATTTCGTCCAATTGCCGCTTTGTCCAGTTACCAATTTGTCCAATATCCCGTTCGTCCAATAACCATTTGGTCCATCTTCATTTTGTCCAATTGCCTATTCGTCCAATCATCATGTGGTCTAGTCCTACTTCGTCCAATTACCGCTTTGTTTAGTGTCACTTTGTCCTATCATCAGATTGTCCAGATTGGACGAAGTGATGTTAGCCCAAATGTGCTATTGGACGAATAAATTATTGGACCAAACGTTAATGGACAAAATGGCTATTGGACGAACAGGATATTGGACTAACTGGATATTGGACAAAGTGGCTATCGGACGAAATGAATATTGGACCAAACGGTAATTGGACGACCTAATGTTAGACGAAGCGCGTTTGGACGAAACGGTCATTGGACGAGATGGCATTGGACGAGATGGGGATAAACCATTTTGAGGTTTGGACACGATAGTCCTAAAATGTTTTTTTTTTGTTGTCCTCAATTGACCAACCGTCGGAAATCGGCCTGCACTGGTTTTCTTTTTGATTTGCTCTTCACATTAATAAACAAAAGAAATTCATACCTATATAAACATACAGATGAAATATGGTGTTATACATAGAGTCATCTAGTATATTGTCATTTCTTATAGCCACCAAGTCATTTAACAACAATAGACATCGGTTTCTTGGGCATGTATTAATTTTAGGTGATTCCTACGAGGTGTTTTCCTTATTTGCCTAATATTGGTCATATGGAATATAATAAAAACGAAAAGAAATATTTCAGAACTTTATGAAATTTCTTACATGATTATGTTTCATCATCATGTCATTCGTCTTTAAGATTGTTGTAACTGTTGTAAATGGCCAGCCAAAAGCAAAAATGAACTTAGTTTTTCATTTAAAAAAATGTGAAAAACTGAGTTCATCGAAATAAAAAAAAAAGTCTGGCGCTTAATAGACAGGGTTTGTCAAATAGCTCGAATACACTATTGAGGAAATTAGGATGAACCCGCTGGTAAATTGAGCATCATTATCCTTCCTTAGTGCTTAGGGTGGAAAATATACACCAAGGATGTGTAGTCTGCCAGGACAGACCCTTGGGTTTCGTTGTGCGCATACATAGAGAGTGATACAGCGTATGCATTGTGTGTCTGCATGCTCTCTTGGTAGAGCAATGCTGTACGTATGTGATGTAGTCACACAATAAGCATACCCTGTATCATGCTCTGTGCATGCACACACCGAAAGTCTAGGGTATGTGCTTGCAAACTAGGAGATGTGCACCATCAGCAAATCTCCACTAATGGTTGCTGCTACTGTACTAGCGGCCGCACCCCTCAGGGTGCAAAACTGCACCATAATTTATTAGTGTAAATAGTCAAGTGCAACACTCAGCAAAGGGTTAGCATCGCCTCCTCGCAGTATGATCACAAATAATGACACTTCAATGACACTTCATAAATGAATANTTTGTCCAATTGCCTATTCGTCCAATCATCATGTGGTCTAGTCCTACTTCGTCCAATTACCGCTTTGTTTAGTGTCACTTTGTCCTATCATCAGATCATCGGTCCAGATTGGACCAAGTGATGTTAGCCCAAATGGCTATTGGACGAATTGATTATTGGACCAAACGTTAATGGACAAAATGGTTATTGGACGAACAGGATATTAGACTAACTGGTTATTGGACAAAGTGGCTATTGGACGAAATGAATATTGGATAAAACGGTAATTGGTCGACCTAATGTTAGACGAAGCGCATTTGGACGAAACGGTCATTGGATGAGATGGCATTGGACGAGATGGGGATAAACCATTTTAAGGTTTGGACACGATAGTCCAAAAATGTTTTTTTTTCGGTTGCCCTCATTTGATCAACCGTCGGAAATCGGCCAGAACTGATTTTCTTTTTAATTTGCTCTTCACATTAAAGAAACAAAAGAAATCCATAAATATATAAACATACATTTGAAATATGGAGTTATACACAGAGTCATCGTTCCATGCTCAGAATTGGATAAAAATGTCAGAATCAAATTGTTGTGTATATCTCTATATCATTCTATTGTCAAATCCCGGAAATAACTTTGTATATGCCCGATAATGAGCTAAATAATGCTATAACGAAGAGAGGACGCTAAATATGATTTAATGGTCAAATTCAAACTTTCAAAAGAATCAGTTCGTAAAAAAATATGCTATGGTCTCAAAACGTGTATAAGAATTACATGTTATGATAAACATCCCCAACATTCTCATTTCTTCATCTTTACCAAAACTATACTTGGGCTTTGAGATATGCATCCTTCGAGTGGAAAATATACACCAAGGGTGGAAATGTGCACCATCAGCAAATCTCCATTATACTAGCGGCCGCACCCCTCAGGGTGCAAAACTGCACCACAATTTGTTAGTGTGAATAGTCAAGTGCAACACTCAGCAAAGGGTTAGCATCGCCTCCTCGCAGTATGATCACAAATAATGACACTTCAATGACACTTCATAAATGAATACAATTGCAAAGAAATGAGCAAATCATAAGGAGAAATGGGCTGAAATTACGAGTTTCTTGTCTATGTATAATTTATATGTTTTTAGTTTTTGGACCTCCAGGAAGAACAAAGCAATTATGTTAATAGCTCTGAATGGAGTGCTCCAACCGTAATTTTATAATCTCAATTATTTATCTTGTTTTGTATGTATTTATTCATATTGATTTTCTTTGTATTCTGAGTTGCTTTTTACTTTACGGAAAATAAAGCCAAACCAAACCAAACCAAAAGAAAATCGTTTCTTGTATTTGTTTCCTGCAAAAGCCGGAGTTGTTTTTCTTTTCTTTGGGGTGTGCAGGGGGAAGAAGGGATACAATTTTAAGAAGCCTTGAAAATCCGAATAAAATCGGTCGAATAACTCACGCCATGTGAAATAAAATGTCTACGCAGAAACACCAGCCTTTAAAATTCGAATAAAAATTTGTCAAATTACACAAGCCATGTGAAATAAAAAAATATCTACATTGGAACTCATTCCTTTCTGGTCCAAAGAATAAGAGAATGTATATTTTTTTGCCAAAAGACCCATTATTTTGCCATTCTTATCGAACTTTTTGGGAAAATGTGTCATATTACGTACTTGGTTGACTGAACTTGAACTCCCGTCCTAATATTATTACAGTGAATTGAGCACGTGTTATCCATAAGACCACCAGGTGCAAATTGCACGAAATAGTCTTAGCTATCCTCTTCATGCTAAGGCGGCTTCAGTTATTATACTACATTCTTAACATAGTCGTATCAACGCTAGTGTCTATGTTACGAGGGTGGCACAAGAAGTCTAGACGTCGTGGTAAGAAGAGGATAGCTATTACCATTTCGAGCAATCGGCCCCAGAAGAATAAAGATGCCTCAACCGAGAAACAAAGGGTTCATCTGTAAATCGGGCACCATCGAACGATTGTTTTCTTGTCACCGATGTCTCCTAACTGAACATTGTATTGCACATTCAACCCACGTCACCGATAAGATATGATTTAACATTAATTCTTTTATTCTCATTGAAATGATTTCGAGTACCCAACCATCTGTGCACATTTTTATACCTTCTTTTAGACATACAATGGGGTCTTTATTTGCTCATAATAAGATATCGGCAAAGTTGGCGCGGTAAGAGATTTTAGGTATCACTTTCAGGGGTAGACGAAAATGAAAACATGACGATTCTTTGACTCTGAAGATTCAACGCTATTGACGATGTCTCGGTTTCCCGTCGGAAGTGTTTTGAAGAATATAGGAGGGAGATATGGAAACGCATTGCCCCCTTTCGCCCGTCGACGACTACACTTTTCTTCCTGTGAAAAAGGAATAAATATGATGATGCTGAAGCGAATTCTTCAATCGATCAAGAAGCTTCTTGGTTCAACTTGTCTTCTCTGTGAAGTTCTTCATCCAGACAGCTAGCAGGTCCTCGAGTTCGCCTCCTGATCATCATGCTGAAGTTCCTGATACTCGCCATTGCCGTGGGCGCCATCCGAGGTGAGCACATATTCTGTGCAGGCGTTGTGGTGTAGTGGCTCTGACTCTCGCCTTTCAACCAGAGGGTCGTAGGTTCGAATCCCACCCATGGCGTCAATTTCCTTCAGCAAGAAATGTATCCGCATTGTGCTGCACTCAACCCAGGTGAGGTGAATGGGTATAAGTAGGAAGTAATTCCTTGAATGCAGTGAGCGCCGAATGGTAGCCATGCTATAGCCGGGTAATAATGTACAGAGCGCTTAGAAGCATTTCGTATTAAACGCTGTGTAAATATTGTGTATTATTATCGTTATTATTATTATCATTATTATGTGCAGTACTCTCGCACAGATTTCGATCGATCACGCTTTGCAACACATCTTTTTTTTTGCGTTAGATTAGGCCTACGTCAGGTTTATCATTGACTCACAAAGAATCATACATAAACCGATTATTACATTGAATTTGATTGAATTCTCAAAATCATATTCATTTACTTTAGAAGATCAGGAAAACGACAGCCTGGCTGGAATTAGTGATATCAGAAATTTGAATTTAGTGATTGAATGACGCCTTGCTTGTGAAAATATAGCAATACAAGGCGAGTGAGAAGGGCTGTGTTTCACCAAGTTACGAAAGACTTTAAGAAGGAGTTTACGCACGACTGGCACCAGTTCTTGTGCTGAATGCTCGAGAAGCTTACGCGTATAACCTACACCAGTTTTTCCTAAAGCCTTGCGTAACTTTAGGAACGATTTGGTGAAACACCGCCCTGGGTAAAGATGTCTTCACCAATGTTGAATAAAGTACAAATGAACGCAGGATATGTGACTTGATAAGAAAGTGTAAATTTATTGACCTACCGATAACATGGATCCCACAGATCGGGAGAGAGGGCGAGAGAGAGAGAGAGAGCAAGCCAGGGGCCGCTCAAGATGGGGGTTGACAATTATCTTTGTGTATTGGAATCTACATTGGCGCTTTTCGATATCTTGCAAAATGCTCGTCATCTCGGGTGATGTCTGTCGTCATAAGGAAAGTTATATTCCAGGGCGGTGTTTCACCAAATCGTTCTTAAATTAACGAACGACTTAAAAAAAAAAGATTGGAGTATGTTGACGGGTGTAACACGCATCAAATTCTCGATTATTCTGCGCAAGAACTGATACCAATCGTGCGTTAAGTCGTTCTTAAAGTTTTTCGTAACTTGGTGAAACACCGCCAAGGGGTCAATCGTACGAAATGATCTTAGCTATCCTCTTCTTGCCAAGACGTCTTAACTTCTTTTGCAACTCTCTGAACATAGACACAACTGCGGAAAGGTCTATGGCATGAGAGTGGCACAAACAAGTTATGACGCAAACAAGGGGATAGCTACGAAGATTTTTGTGCAATTATTCCCAGAATACCCAGATTATTGTAGGTTGGTCATACCAAAGCCCGAATCATGTCGGGAATACCGAAAAGTGCCGAAAGTAACCTTTCGTCACTTTCGGCCTCTAGATTCGTAATGGTCGGGATGCAGAAATTTATGTAAAACGAGCCGATGTTTTCACAAATTATTGCTTTACATGCCTAAATATAACTGTGTATCGTATCAGGAGAAGACATTTCGCACTTATTCTGCGTATTTTGGTTCCAAAATGCCAATCACGCGTTATTCCTACTGTGCACTAAATGATTCGCACACCGGGTCGAGCGGCGCAGAATGGCTGGAGCGACCGTGGTATTGTATGTCGTCGTTTCTTATTTTGCGATAAGTAAGTCATTTCTTGATCGATTTTATTCAAACTAACTATGCAAATGCTCTAGTATGCCATTTAAAAAGTGCATTATGATAATATTTGTACTGCAGCTCACTAAGTAGCTAAATATCTGACACGCCATCTCTCCCAAAGCTGGTCTATGGGTAAGGGACCCGTTCCGTTTTCCTTATATTTGATATTGATCACCCCAAACATTGGAAATAGAGGAATGGATGAATTGCCAATAATGTGTATTTTTT
>BQKZ01001862.1:0-20209 GCA_036244855.1 Temnopleurus reevesii | reverse complement strand
ATGCTAATTAGCTATATGCATGCCATTTCAAGGATGCCCAGTACAGGTGGAAATGATGACTTTGAAAATTCATAACTTTTGAACGGATGATCCAATTTTGCTCAAATTTTCACAGTTTGTTCATCTGATTTTTCTTCATTTAATGATAGTACATTATTGTCTGGGTGTAATTCCCCTTTAAGGCTGACTCACACCTCATCAATTTCCTTCAGCAAGAAATTATTCCGCATTGTGCTGCACTCAACCCAGGTGAGGTGAACGGGTACCGGTAGGAAGAAATTCCTTGAATGCAGTGAGCGCCGAATGGTAGCCATGCTATAGCCGGGTAATAGTACACAGAGCGCTTAGAAACACTTTATATTGAGCGCTATATAAATGTTGTGTATTATTATTATCATTATTATTTCTACTTTATAGTACTGATATCTACTACAAGTTTTCGTTTGGAGGGCACTTGGAAGACCACACTAAGGAAGATCGCGTTGAATTGTACGCGGATCAGATCATCCTTCACGAGAATTATCGCAACCTTGGGTCCTTGGGGCTCTTCAACGATATCGCACTGATCAAGCTTCAAGGGAGTATCCCATTCAACTCGATGATCTCTCCGGCCTGCTTGCCTAACGATGCACCCAACGCTGGAGACATGGCTTACGTCACAGGATGGGGAGACCTAGGTGAGTGACATCATGTGGAAGCGTCCTGGGCCCGGTTGCAAGAAAAAGTTGCGTTTAAACGCACGTCTGAAAGTTTAACGCAATTCCTAAAAACGCCCTCCTGATTGGTTGAAAATGGAGTTGCGTTAAATTTTCTGACTTGCGTTTTAACGCAACTTTTCTGCAATGGGGCCCAGGGCCCCCGTAACATAAAGTTTTCCAATAATATTGATCGTACGATTGATATCAATCGCAAGTATATGGGAATTCATGTACCAAAGTTGGCGATTGATTGCAAACTTGCTTCATGTTACGGGCCCTTTCAAACAGAGGGTCGCAGTTCGTCCTTCAGTAAGAAATCCACCTTCATTTGTACTGACCTCAGCCCAGGTGAGATAAATTGGTACCTGGCATGAAGTTAATTATTCATACAGCTTTGTCGCCGAGATGGTGATGGCTAAAGCCACGGTAATGATAATGCAAAAGCGCCTTGAGCACTCTGCAGAAGAGATACGCACACTATGTTGATAACATGTATTATCATTACTATACTATTATTATTTCTTATTATTATAAAAGACTATTTTTACAGATGAATCTTGCTAAGTAATAAACAGAAAAATATTATAAGAATAGCCGATACAAGGCACGCAAAGAGCACTTATTTAGGTTTCAACATTATTGTGGAGTCCGAATCCTCGCCATGAAAAATCTTATCATTCCACACAAGCCAAACGCTTTCCCGACTGAGAGGTGTAACTGCTCTTATTTACCGATGGCCATTAGGACATCGGACATGTCGAACGTAACCTTATAGTCGCAAGTGGATACTTTGCTTTGTATTAACTTTAGAGTAAGCCGGTCTTTCTTGAGGAATACCCTCCCATGCCACAAGTATTGCAACAAAGCAAAATTACGTTCGTTTTCCATTGATTAACCTGTAGTATATTTTCTAATTTTTCCTTAAATGTACAAAAAAATAACAAATATATATTGTTTAAATTAAAGTGTCATACACGGTTTGTAAATTATGTAGGGTAAAGCAATTCTTAATTGAGTAATGCCTTAGGTACCACAGACCAAAGACGACAAAGGTATAAAATTGCAATGTCCGGACTTGCGCAAAATTGTTTTCCCTTTCTTTAAATTGAACATATTCCATGATTTGTTGAATACTAATCTACTAACCAAAGGTGTCAAAATCTATACCCCATATAATGCAAATAAAATAGACAACCTTAGTAGAAGGCGTCACTCTCAGTTACTTCGGGGCATGTGTTTTTAGAATTTTGTGGCAGAACATGTATTGGCTATTAGGTTTTGAGAATGAACAATATAATTCCAAAAAATTATCGTTCTTGAGTACAGAAACTAATCCTGAGATATTTTATAACATTTTTCTTCATATGGCCAGCGCATAAAACTGATTTGTATGTGTGTCCTGAAGGAATTAAAAGTGGGTTTATGTTGCAATATGGCATGGGAGGGTAGATGCGTTTCCACCGTTAACAGATGTGGGGTTTATGTTTAATGTCTTTTTAATCCGTTTATCGGTCAAATACAGCGATCAGCTCTGTTGGTAGATCATGTGGCTTTCAATAAATTCATGAGTTTGGATCACAACGCAGCCGCGTTTTTAGGATACTTTGTAAAATATTGCGCCTGAAGGAAAAGGTGCAATATCTTACCCAAAAGGGTGTTCCCAGTGTTGCAAACTTGTACCCCTTTTCTAACTGAGTAAAAAAAATGATAATCCATCACAATACTTCTAAATATTATTCAATTGAATTGAACTAAATAACAATTATAATCTCTCGCCATTTGATCTTTTACAGAGAAAATTACCAACACCCCGACTGAGCTTCAGAAGTTTGACATTTTTTAAATATTTTGCAACAATGTTGTGCCTTGAAGAAAAGGTGCAAATATTTCATTCAAACATGTCAAAAGGATGTTCCTATATAGTGTTGCAAACCTACATAGATTTTCAATCTGAGTTCTCTCTCTCTCTCTCTCTCTCTTTTAAAGATAATCCATCATAGTAATAATTTTTCTCTCTCGATATTTGATCTTTTACAGAGAAAATTATCAACACCCCGACTGAGCTTCAACAGGTTCGTGTACCCATCACCTCTGAAACCGAGTGTAAACAATCTTATCTGTACGGCGGCGATCCGTCCATGTTTTGTGCGGGATACTATGATGCAGGAGGAAAGGACGCATGTCAGGTAATTACCCGGGGGAGCAATAAGGGTCCAGGGAGGTGTTTCACCAAGATAAACATGATAAAGGCCCCAACACACCAAACACGGCACGGCATAACGACACGGCATTTACGCAGTATCTTGGTTGTTATTGGCCAACGCGCTCCTCCGCGCACAACATTTTTAATAATTGGCCAATCACAGAGGAGACATCGCGTAAAAACCGTGCCGTGATGCCGTGCCGTGTTTGGTGTGCTGGGGCCTTTAGAAAGACTTTAAGAACGACTTTAAGTTTGACTGGTATTAGTTCTTGTTCTGAATGCGTGTAATAATGGGAAAAATTACGCACAAGAAGGGATACCAGTCGATCTTAAAGTCTTTCTTATCTTGGTGGAACACCGCCCTGGCCCCAGGGTAGGCTTGAATCCCTTTATTAAGCAATCGTTGATCTATAGGGGATCATCCATCTTCAAATTTTCGACAACCTTCTCACCTCCCCCAAAAGAAAAATAATAAAATGCACCAGAACGCCAGATTTAGACAGCCAATATTCTGAAGTGGTCCGCAGCCTTTCAACTAGAGGGTCGTAGGTTCGAATCCTATCCATGGCGTTAATTTCCTTCAGCAAAAAATTCATCCACATTGTGCTGCACTCAAGCCAGGTGAGGTGAATGGGTACCTGGCAGGAATATTTATTCCTTGAAATGCCAAGTGCGCCGCGGATGGCTGCCGGGCTAAAGCCAGGGTAATGATAATGTAAAGCGCCTTGAGCACTCAGCAGAGTGGATACGTGCGCTATATAAATTGCATCTATTATTATTATCATCATTCAGCCGTCATTGTGAGGAATTTAACCATAATTCCCCCCCCCCCAAAAAAAAACTGACGTTGTTCGCGTCGCAACGCTCTAAAGAGGCTCTAGGGTAAATAGAAGTTGAAGTAAGGTTAGAGCAAAATTGTCCAAAGGGGCGCTAATTAAAGGCTAAATTTCTGACCATGCGCACCACGATGCTTTAAAACAAATCTATTTTTTTGCTTGTTATACAAAAGAAAAAAACATATTCCGCCTCCTGGCTACTCACTTGACTATAATGAACTGATAAAGACATCCGTCAAGGTAGAAAGAACATGGAAAAATAATATATGTCTCCATCTTAAAAGGAGAGTCTACCTCAAAATAACATTTCTTCAAAAGGAGCAGAAAAAAATCAAATGAACAGAACAAAAAAAAAAGCTTGAGAAAAATTGGACTACTAATAATTTAGACAAATTGGCAACTGATGACGTCATAGGTGCACAACTGACAATTAATCACATTTCATATCAATGTCATAAAATGTTACTCTTCTCCCCATAAATATGATTTCCTTAAAACTTTGACCACAGGATATTATCATGATAGATATGTAGATCCACTATTTGCATGTTTACATTTATACAAACTTTGTGTCTTTCTGTAAAAATGATGATTTTTTGCACCATAAACATAAAGAAAATTCTGGTTCGCTGTCTACCCGTGATGTCATCAAATTGGCAACATATATGGAAATTTCCACTGATTTGCTCATTTTTTCAACTCTTTAAAAATCTATAACTTTTTTAATTACTTGTCCGATTTTCTTCAAACTTTCTTTGTTCAGCTTGCCAATTTTTCTATATTCCTGTTAGAAAATTATTATTTTGGGGTAGACTCTTCTTTCAATTTCTAGGATAAATTTCCCTTTATCTCCTAACATACAGGGTGATAGCGGTGGACCTCTGGTGGTGCACGACCAGGCTGCTGACAAATGGGACCTAGTAGGGATCGTTAGTTGGGGTCATGGCTGTGCCGACGCAGGAAAACTTGGTGCCTACGCCGATGTGCACTATTTCACGGAATGGATCGACACCAACAGATCTTAAATCTAAACTGATGGATGAATTTATACACTGAAAAAACCCGCTGGTGTTAGATTTAACACCAGTTTTAATCTATATAGGAACACACCAGAAAAGTGTCTAAATAGCACCGAATTGGAATCAAATTAATATATCTTAACACCGACTAGTGTTGTCCAGCACCTACTGGTGTTGGCCTTAAACAACACCTGTAAGTGTTGACATATATTAACCTCTTCACTACTGGAACTGAGTAGTCCCTGTGCAAAGTCTATGGGAATCGCAGAACTCAGTTCAATTCAATTCAATGGGTTAAATGGATTCCAAACCGATGTTATTTTAACACTTTCCTGGTGTGGTCCTATCTATATTTCAGTTGATGTTAAATTTAACACCAGTGTTTTTGCAGTGTATGTAGGCCAATCAGACCCATACTCATGATTGGGGAGAACAGACACATTACTGGAATGTTATACACTGTGAGCAGAAGGGGACTAGGACAAAATGAACAACTTCATTCAAGCATTCACAATAGCTTCATGGTCACCAAAGAAAGTCCCACGTGCGACTCGTGTTCAACATTGTTCCACAGAATAGGCCTAACGGAAGACTAGCAATATACATGATATATGAAGCTATTGTTAATGTTTGAATAGAGGTAGTTAACTTCACGGTCCCAGGCATTTGTCCTTTTGCGTACAATGGTAGCCTCCCATGCAGTTCCAGAATAATTAAGATTCATGATTATTATTAATTATGATCACTGAAATATGCGTTTTCCTATAGTTGATTTCCAAGTTGATCTCCAAAACAATTTACTTTTTAAGCATTTTGATTTCGCGCAGAATGTGTGCAAAATTGAATAAATTAATCTTTAAATTATAAAAATGAAAATAATTAAATTGCCCGAGAACCGTACAAAAACATTGCCTGGGAAAATTAACTTCTATGCGCGGCCTACGTATCGTACTTCTAATGAAAATCATAAATACTAGTGTCAACATAATTATCAATTCAAAGAGCAAAACAAAAAACAAAACAAAAAACAAATAACGAATTAATGAGAAAATGATGGTGATAATAATGATAGAAATGGTGATGATGATTATGATGATAATAATAACAACAACAACAATAGTAATAACAATGATAATTTAATAAGAGTAAAAAAATATTGAAAATAATAAAAATGTCAGTTATCAATGTCATTGGTAGCAAAAATTACTCTATAAGAAAAGTAGCATGATATATATGCATGAAATAATTCTTTTGAGGTAAAAGGAACTGTCTTGAATGACAAATTTTGATATGCAAAAATATAAAATGACAAGTACCTGATTGAGTAATAATTTTGATTTGTGGTTTGATTACTTGTGAATAAAATAATTTAGAATGATTTGAAACACTGTGTCTTATTGGTGCAAATGTGTTTTCATGACGTGCATTTCTTTTTGCAGAGGTTGGGATAATTCCTAGTAGATGACAAGGGAGAGGAAAATGGGTGACTTCAAGTACGGTGTTCGGTGTTGGTGTTGGTGTTGAGAGAGCAAAACGGTCCGCAAACCAAGCTCCAACACCGTCGGTCAGTTTACAAAAGTGATACAGAAACGACCGGAAATACGTCAGAATCTTGCGAGGTCTACCCCAAACACTGGCCGACAGACTTCCAGTTTGGTGTTGAGGCTGGTGTTGGTTTTGCTGCAACACCAACACCAGCATTCAACACCGTACTTGAAGTCACCGAATGCCTTTGACCAGCATGACCCCGAATCTTGAATCTTGAATGAATGCTCTCTCAAAAAGTACAGGCGCTGTCCTGGACTGAGAGGGCTTTAATGTTTTGTGTATCATGAACAGTAACAAAGATAGAGTATCTAATAGGAGGGAGAGAGAGAGAGAGAGAGAGAGAGAGAGAGAGAGAGAGAGAGAGAGAGAGAGAGAGAGAGAGAGAAAGTACTATATAGGTAGATAAAAAAGGAAGAGAGAATTTGAGAGGAGCAAGAAAGAAACAGGAGGGAGACAAAGACATTAAATGGAGACACAGGCAGTTATGGGATAGGGTTTCGATTGGGGATAGGAGGTGAAAGGAATAGAAGGGACTATATGGAACAAAGAGAGAGAGAGAGAGAGAGAGAGAGAGAGAGAGAGAGAGAGAGAGAGAAAGAAAGAAAGAGAGAGAGAGGGAGCATAAAAGGAAGATTAAAAGAGATGGCAGGGAGTATGGGATACAGTGTAAAGGCTACGGGAAATAGAGATGGAGAGAGGGGAAAGACATCAAATGTGATTTTGTGAAATCATAAACAGAATGCGGATTTTTTTTCGGACTTACCCGATAAACAAAAACCCAACACATTATTTGATAGTCAATGGCGAAAACGACTCCTTTGCTTTTATCCTCGGAAGTCACAAACGAATGCTTGTTTACTGAGGGAACCCCGTTTTTCTTTACTTCCCTTTTCTTTCTGTAACGTGTTTTTTCGTTTTTGTTTTTGTTGCAATTTTTCTGTGCCCCTTGAAAACGCTACCAGGGCGGAACGTTACATGACTCCTTGCCCCCGTCTCTGGTTTTTATCACATCTTGATTAAAAAAGGAAAAAAAAAAACTTAAAAAAAACTTTAAAAACCCCAAATCATAGGCCTAATGGCCTTTACATTCCCTCAATAAGTATGAAACTGACTTCGGAGGATATGTCGCAATACAAATGCACGAGTAAACCTTTCCATGAAGGAGGTTTGAAATTATTATTTCTTTTCCCAAACTCAGAAAATTGAGTCTGTTATACTCAAAAGACGTATTGAGATGCATATAGTGAACTCTCATTTAATATTTGAGGAATCTATATTTCAAGATAATTACATAATTTTAAGTTATTGTATCAAATATGAGAGGGGTGATGAAACAGGTCAAGGGCCCGCCTGATATATTCATGTGGGTTTGCAATCCATGACTATACGACCCCGCGTCCCCCCCCAAAATGAATTCCAGACGGCTACCTGCGATCATATTTTCCAGCCTTTTTCTTACTATTTGGGCATAGAACAGCAAAATACCGTCCCATGCCACAAGTATTGCAACATAGCAAAAATACGTTCGTTTTCCACTATTAACCTGTCGTATTTTTTTTAATTTTTCCTTAAATGTAAAAAAAAAAAATCATAAATATTCATTTTTGAAATGGAAGTGTCTTACACGGTTTGTAAACTATGTAGGATAAAACAATTCTTAATTGAGTCATGCCGTAGGTACCAAAGACCAAAGACGACAAAGGTAGAAAATTTCAATGTCTCGACGTGTAGATTAGTCAACAGCTTCTCGCAAAATTGTTTTCCCTTTCTTTAAAGTGAACATATTCATTGACTTGTTGAATACTTCTGCTAACAAAAAGTGTCAAAATCTATACTCCATATAATGCAAATAAAATAGACAACCTTAGTAGAAGACGTCACTCTCAATTCCTTCAGGGCATGTGTTATTATAATTTTATGGCACAACGTGTATTGGCCATTAGGTTTTGAGAATGAGCACTATAATTCCGAAAAGTTTGTTTATCTGGTTTTTCTTCATTTACTGACAGTACATTATTGTCTGGGTGTAATTTCCCTTTAAAGGAGTCATCTTTGTCTAAATTTTCACCCCTTCCCTTTGTATCCTTATGTCCACATTTTAGTTTATTTGTCTTCTTCTTCTTCATCGTTTTAATATGAGTGAGACAGAGCGACATGGTAGTCTGCTGAAAATATTATGAGATGAAATGGACATTCATGCCCTTAAAAATGATGTCGGAAAAAATACTTTACTCACACCTTTGCCCTAGGTTTGAAGCTTTGAGCTAGCTCCAGCTCCTCCAGCATGTAGCAAGCTCCGATTGATATGAGAGCTTGTCAAGGTCAATGCACTTTAGAGGATTGTGATAAAAGGAGCCTCTCACACGGTTTCTGAGACAGGGATTTTAGGAAACGGTGTATAAATTCGTATATCTCATCGAAAAAATTCAACGTAAGTTCACTAAACATATTCTCTCGTGATTATAACCCTTTTACGGACTTTAAATGACTTCCTTGCTTTCATTTTAGCCACAATTTAAATGGATTCTGTATGGTGGAGATTTTGTTCAGTCCCATGTATTGCAGATGGCGCATAGTTTATGAAGGAGCCTAGGCTTAGCCTGGCTTAGCAAGGCAGCCGCACTCCATTTCATGATTGGGAGATGTCTGTAAGAGGACTGAATATATGTCAATACGGCAAACCTGGAGAATAGCGACCAGGTGCGCGCGATGTATTCAATTTGTGTACAATCCTATGGAAGTGTGCGGTAGTGCGTCGGCGATGATTTTTGCACCAGATTCGACCAACAAACGTAAACATATGATTTGGTAAAGTTGGCTCAAGTTTACACTTTTAACACCAAAATCGATTAAATTTTCAAAAGATTCCTTGAAATATTGAAGGAGGGGAAAGAAAATAACATTTAAAACCATTATTGTGTTTATAAAATGTAATAAAATTCGCTTTTTTACTTGTTTTGTGGATGGTTAGCCTACCTGTGTGTATTGGACTTCTGCCGCCGATGTTTGCAATTTTTACATGGCTCGCGCACGCAATCTGGTCGCTATTCTCCGGGTCTGCCGTCAATACATACTACACTGCACAATCCGGCGCTAATGCACTTTCGTATTCAGCGTCACTGCCGCCTGTGTACACATGAAGGGACCTTTAATTTAGTACGAAGCATGATGGGAAGTCGCACGTCTGCACACTTAAACTTTCAGCTTGAAAAAAGCATGAACAATGATGAAGTCAATGAATATCCAATTCAATTTTAATCTGATATTATCACAAGTAAAGATTATGTGTGAGAAATATCTCTGCAAAATCTGACCAGGAACAATGTCATTTTAGATGAAATATACACCCCTCTCACTTTTGCCGTTCAAAATATTTGGGTCCCTTCTCTGCATCCCATTCACTTTGTCTTTACACGCGGTTGGAGATTTTCAGGAAAAAGTCTTGATTTCACCGAGTGCGCGAGTTACATCACGTATGTCAAATGAGGCGCAGATGAGGGACCTGGCGCAGAGGAGGAAGCCCCTACCATACTCATGACATGGTTGGATACGAAAGTGCATTATTAGCACCCACAATCCTTCAGCCTGTAGCATAAAACAAGTTTGCGATCAATCGCAAACTTTAGCACATGATTTCCCATAGAATTACAATTGATATCAATCGTACGCTTAATCTGAAAGCTTTAATAAAATAGGGGGATTGTACAGTGTGGTGGTGGGCAGATCCAAAGAATTATTAGTCTCTTTGAATAAGGCAAGAACTGTGGAGTGTGGGCTTCGATTTTGAACTGATAATTTTATCTCTTTACTTAATTCTTAAATATTTAGTGTTTTATTTTCACTCTGAAATAAGGTGCTGACCTTTATCTTTATGGACTTCCTGCATCATACATTTTCCTGTATTACTATTAGTATTAGCCATCAAACACAGACTGAGAGTCATGAGTTGGTGAGTGTATTTCAGCATTTATACTGATCATTATTTGCTCATTACTCGGGTATTAATGCATTATCCTGGAAATGATATGGCAAATATTTACGATTATCTTTAAAAAAAATATTTCTGATTTGATTCTGTTAAATTTGCTGAACATTTTATCTTCCTTTGTATCCAGTACAAGAGTTTTTATTGAACATTCTTTCCAATATGGCTCCCCAAAGAATTGCTTGAATGCCCAGAGTGACTGACCCTCTGAGAATGGACCTGTTTTTTTCTCTTTTCACTCAGATTGAAAAATATAATCAAGGAAAACTTTAGAAATTTAATCTGAATAGTCATTTTCAGTAATATTGCAATGTGAAATATAACTTGAAAAGCTATTTTTATATGTTAAGGATATTTTACCATATAGTCTATGTTCTACATGAAATCTATTTAAAAAATTGAAAAACCCCACACTTTCCGACCGACGTAATTTTTCAACAAATTCCTTCTTTGGCATCCAAATAATTGTTGTTTTGGCCTAGATTGCAGTCATTTTTGAAAACCTGAGACTCGTTTACCTCTCTCACCTGATATTCTCCCTGCAGCGCTGATGTCAGCCTCCCAGCATGCACCTTGGCAGGAATCTTCATATGTGAGACAGCCAGGGGTTAAAGGTCAACCATCAGCAGTGACCCTGTGACCTCTGACCCAGCATGAGGCTTGAACTGAAGGTCACTCACACCCCCAACTCCAAGTCAAAGAGGCCATGGGAGAGATGGACTTGGTTGGGGTCAAAGGTCAGTATGAGATGTGCTACAACATATACTTATCAAAATAGGGTTCTTGATGTAATACAAAGTTTTCTTGTAGCAATTATTTGTGATGGGAGTGTGTAAAATGGTTTAATGGTAAAATTGAGAAAATGTGAAATGCTGCTCTCCTTATCTGCTTTCAGTGCAGTATACATTTCCTTCTCCATTATTTGATTTTTCAGCATGACAAGAAGTTAATACTCCCCGCCTGCCCTTCCCCCCCCCCCCCCCCCCCCCAAAAAAAAAATAAATAAGAAATTAAATAGAAAAAATTACAAAAAAAGATCATACAGAATATTTGTTTTAATGAAATATATAGTGCATGGTATCCTGGATTGCATGTGTGTTCATTATTATAGTCCACTATTAAGTATTTATGATTATAGTATAGGACCCCCAAAATAAATGTGTGTCTGCCATTGAAAATTCCTATTGTGACGTAAGCAAATTATGTTATATTGCAAGAGTGGCCCTGCACTATAATAAATGTTGCCTATTGTACATGCACTATGCCCATTTACTTTGGTCTTGTAGCCTTTCTAATCTTCATCTAATGTAAAGAAGCTATTTCTTCATTTTCATTGTTCTTCAGGCTGGTTCTGTGCTGCTCCTCGCCCAAAAGCGAATCAAGGTACTCAATCTTCAGGAGAAGGGGACCAGCGTAAAGAAGAAAGTCACAAAGCTGAGCAGTCTACAGAATAGTGCCCTTGTAACCAGTACAACAAGAGATGGTAAGAGATGCATCTTTGAAGAAAAATGATATAGTTTTCTTGATAGTATTTTAGGATGAATGATATGATATAATTAATATGCTATGACCCCCCCCCCCCAAAAAAAAAAAAAAACAACATTGTTTGGATGTCTTATGTTATTTTTGAAAAATTGTGTTGAATTAAAAAGATTTTAAAGGTATAGATTTGTAATGGTCAGGATGCAGAAAGTGATGTGAAACGAGCTGATGTATTCACAAGTTGCTTTACATGCCTAAATATCACTGTGTACGAAATTAGGAGAAGATTTTTTCACGTATTCTGGCATAGTTTACGTTTAACACGCCAATCAGCCATTATACCTACGGTTTGCTAAGTGCTTTTGCAAGGGGCAGCGTCGGCCCGGAGTGGGCATAGTGATTGGTGGTATTGTCTATATGGTGTGTGAGTTCGCATTCATTTTGTATGTAAGCATGTTGTGCTTGGGAGAGCGACCGCAGCATCATTTTTTATTTTGCAATAATTAACCCATTTCTTGATCGATTTTGTTCAAACAATCTATGAACATGTTCTAATTTGCTATTGAAAAACTGCGTTATGGTAATAGTTTTACTGCAGCTCACAAAGTAGTCAAATATCTGAAGCACCATCTCTCCCAAAACTAATAAAAGTAATCTGTTGTTTTAAAATTGATTTATAATTTTTTTATTCAACACAATTCATGGAGAAAAATAAGACTGGAAACAGAGTGAAAATAAAGGATAATCTGAAAGTAACTTTTCAGATTGTATTCCACATGTTTATTTAAATTGCTCAATCTCGTTTTTTTTTTCAAATATGTTTGTAGGTCAGTATTTGTTGGGATACTTGGAGTCTGGAGACATCTTTATATGGAACAAAGATCAAGATACGTTGAAAACGGTCAAAGGTCATCCAAGCATCAGTGTTCCAACACAGCAAGGCTTGGACCAGAGTAAGTATATCGGGTCTTATAGACTTGACTAGGAAATTTACTCCTGTATTTTATTTGCTCTATTTGATTATTGTTATTTTTTATGACGTCATATTGCACTCCCTTGAAAGGGAACTTATTTCATGCAAAACATATTATGATGTACTTTCACCTTAGCTGAACATACTTTGAATCATTCCTCATTGTTTCTTTTGTGAATTGTAGAATGTTTATAATCATCCATTATACAGAAGGGCTAAAATGGTGAACAATGATACTGGAATGCAATTTTATTCTCAACGGAGCATCGATTGCGTGTTTCAACACTTCTATCAAGATAGACAACATTTTTTCTCAATCTTGTAATTTTCAGAATATGAGAGTGTCCAGCTTTATGCTTCCAATGACCTGTGTAACATCCTCCTTGTGAGAGGACATAGCTCCCTCTACCTCTGGGAAATTGACCAACCAGAGTCGGTCTTAAAACTAAGGGAGGTGGAGCTTAAAGGAACGTGGTCTCTGATTGGTGAAGACAAGACACCACTCCCAGGCACTGACTCTAGCGAGGCTGTCAGTGATGCTGTGTTTACTCATGATGCGGTAAGTTTGAAATAAAAGTTTTTCTTCATTTAAATAAGAGTCTTCTAGATATTTTTTTTGTCCTGTAGGGCATTGCTTTCTTGATTTCAATTATCCCTGTTAAAATTCATTAGCATTTAAAGAGCTAATTGAGTCAACTCTTATGTGTTCTTCACATAGCACTGCATTGATAAAGCAACATAAAACACAATACCTCTTCAGGACTGGCCTTTTTCCTTTGTCTTCTATTAGAATTTATTAATATAAAATGCATTCAACATTTAAATCAGGTCAATGAATCGTAATAATAAAGTCAATCACTGTGTACAAAGTTGTCTTTATTACAGGAAAAATGGTATGGACTATGCCCTACATCGGTCAACTATTTTTCATACATATTATTCCAGCTTTCTCCTATTTTACTTCATATATTACACCTATTTCACAATAGTAAATCATGATTACTTGTTACAGGAAATTGGTGGGTCAGGCATACATAATCATACTATTTCCAAAATAATTTTCAGACAATAGAGTTTCCAATGAGGTAAATATTCATTTGAAGGAGTAGATTTTAGAGGCTGAGACAGAAACAATTCCCCCCCCCATGTTTTCGTAAAAAGAAAATTATTGAAGTTTCTACATAATACCTGTTTGTTCTCTCTATTTATGCAGGTTCTGGGCCGTTGCTGTATGTGGTCAGTGGTGTTTTACCAGGGGGATGATATCCAGATCTCAACAGTACTATTCAGGTGGTTTGAACCCTGGTGCCATGGCGGCATGCAAAGGTGAGGTCCTATGGTTAGGTACCTTTTAATAGTGATTGGGATTTCATTGATGGTATTGAATATAAAGAGAAGGCGCTCAATTGCTCAAAATAATGTCTCACAGATTTCAATGTCCTAATCAGTGCTATGGTTTATTTTTCAGTCCAAGAACTCTCAGTGGTGGTAGTGAATATGTGCACCCTACGATCCATATGTGCTGATATCATTGTGATAAAGAAAATGAAAGAGATTACCTTTTAACAGCAATGTTAAAGAGTTGTTTGTTGGTTCCCTTTCAACACAGTAACACTCATGTTGAAAATGTTGTGTAGTGAGGCGTGAAAGTTTGTCTGATTGAGCAATGCGTGCCTAATGTTTTTATTAAAGTGCGCTTCATTTTCAATAATCAAGATCTGATCATTAATTCTGTTGAGGAATTGTGATGCAGGAAAGCATTTGAACAAAATTATATTTGGCATTTTTGTTTATTTAGAAACTATTTGTAGTGTTCACACCAGTTATTGGGGGTACTTTCATCTTTATGAGGATCAACATTTGGTACAGACATGAAGAGCTTTGTTATATGTTATTAGTGTTATTACATAAAAATCATTGTAAATTAATTTTCACAAAACAATGAGCATTACATGTATGTTATATCCTCTTTTCTCAGGCATCCTGCATTCTCCGTCAGATGGCTTTCAAGCAAACATTCCATACGCAGTCTGTCGCCCTCAAGCTGGCCTGTGAATCATCATGGCGCCCTCGTAGCATCGTACAACAACTCAGGTTGCGTACTCGCTGTCGTAATCAACCAGCGGTCTCCACACGAAACCAAGATGGCGTACATTTCACCGTTGACCTCAGCAGCTACTGTCGTTGATATGAAGTCCTGTGGATGTAAAACCAGACGCCCCCACGCAGACCATATCAAGTAAGTATTTTACAAGCTTTGCTGGAAGTCTGAGGGCGTGTTGCTAGAAAGTTGCAATTGATCGCAACATGCCAATGATATTCATTATTTCACTGGCTTCTTCATAGAAAGGCAGAACTTGCATGAATCATAATGAATTAGAAATGAATGAAAATGTCAATTTGTAACTGACTGGCAGTTGATTTTCAATTGAAAGCAGTTTTTTAGCAACACTCTCTAAAAATTATATCAGAGCAATTCCATGAATTGGTCAAAATGTTGGTACATGTATCCCCACATTATTCCAATATTATAATCTTTATAATTCAGTTTTGAATGCTGACATTTTTTTTTCAGGAAGGTCTAATGCATAGGAGGTTTTATGTATATAGTCATGGAACTGCCCATTCAACACATCTATTTACGCTAACTAAATTCTCTCATTTAGTTGTCTTGTGCTCGGATCATTGGACGAAATATTATTGGACAAGGTAATTAATTGTTGTCCAAGTGGTTATTGGACCACATTGCTATTGGAGAAAGTGTATGTTGTACTAATTTGTTATGTTGCTTTATATTGATTATCTTTGTGAAATAGGAAATAAATGTTCAATTCAAATTTGACAATTTGGTTATTGACGATTTAGTCATTGATCAAATGGTTATAGGACAAAACAACAATGGGACGAAATGATGATTGCATGAAACATTGATATAGCCAGTGGATGAGATTACATTTGGCGAGATTAAACAATAATAATAAACAATTTTGATCAGTGTTTTGCTAGAATGCTCCTTGGGGAGAGCAGTGGCTCGTCAAAGTACCTGATTATCCTGTATTGCTATTGTATGAATATCAGATTATGATATATTAAATGTTTGATGTACTGCGCCATGTGCATCATTATTGACAGACATGAGCGTTTTCAAAGAAATGACCATTATTATTATTATTATTATTATTATTATTATTATTATTATTATTATTATTAATGTGAGTACTGTTTGTTGCTTTTGCAGTTTGAAATTCTAATAAAATAGATGTCCTCATTTTACCCTGTTTATTTATCTTTTCTCTAGGACATACTGGATCTCAGATATGGCATGGACTCACAATGATCTCTTTCTTGTGTGCATCACCAAGCGAGGTGCTGTTGGCATCTTGACCCGTCTTGGTGAACCCATGTTGCTACAGAGCGAGGGCTGTTCAGTCGAGCATTCTCCGGCCTACTTCTTGCNACTTTTGCTACTTTAAGTTTATCGGGCACTATTCCTGTATTGAGGGATAAGTTAAAGATGTGTATTAGAGGACCGACTATCACCCGTATAATTCTCTTTAGTAATGAGTTAGGTATGTCGTCTGGTCCAGCACTCTTTTTAACCTGTAAATTTTTGATAATGCTAAGTATTTCACGTTCGTCTTTGTGAAATCTTTGTGAAATAGGAAATAAATGTTAAATTCAAATTGGACAATTTGGTTATTGACGATTTAGTCATTGATCAAATGGTCATAGGACAAAACAACAATGGAACGAAATGACAATTGCACGAAAAATTGATATTGCCATTGGATGAGATGGCATTTGGCGAGATGGCAATAAACAATTTTGATTAGTGTTTTGCTACAATGCTCCTTGGGGAAAGCAGTGGCTCGTCAAAGTACCTGATTATCCTGTATTGCTATTGTATGAATATTCTATTATTATATTCAGATTATAATATATTAAATGTTTGATGTACAGCGCTATGTGCATTATTATTGACGGACATGAGAGTTTTCAAAGAAATGACCATTATTATTATTATTATTATTATTATTATCATTATTAATGTGAGTACTATTTGTTGCTTTTGCAGTTTGAAATTCTAATGAAATAGATATCCTTATTTTACCCTGTTTATTTATCTTTTCTCTAGGACATACTGGATCTCAGATATGGCCTGGACTCACAATGATCTCTTTCTTGTGTGTATCACCAAACGAGGTGCTGTTGGCATCTTGACCCGCCTTGGTGAACCCATGTTGCTACAGAGCGAGGGCTGTTCAGTCGAGCATTCTCCGGCCTACTTCTTGCCACTACTTAATCTTATCACACTCATGTAAGTTTTAGATTCCGTCAATAAATTGAAGAAGTACTTAACCATAAATCCTTGTTGTACCTGTCTTGGATGCTTCATGCACACATCCTATGTGATCTTTTTAGAATTGGCAGAATTTTAAGAATTTGTTTTGGTTGATGCCTTAGATTTTCCAAGTGTAAGATTTTAGCACTCTTCAGAGTGGATAGGTGAGCTGTATGGATTGCATGTTATTATTCTATGTACCGGTAAATAAACTAGTCCATGAAGTAATTATATTTAAGGCCAATGGTAACTTGCATTATATTTAAATCAAATCATGCTGAATGGTGTTAACAAAGATTATATCTCTTCCTCTGCAGGAAGCCAAGTCCACTCAGCAGTGACCGTCCACCATCCCCTACCAGCTCTCTCACATCAGAATCAGATGAAGGGCGCCAACGTTTCTCCGTCTCCTGCCATTCCTCCAGTCCCCTTATCCTCTGCTCTGACGGGTACCTTGGGCTAGTCCTGGAACTACCAGCGGACCTAACCTGCTCCAGCATCATCGGAGACTACCTCAGCGAGGGCGCTACAGCACTTCATCTTATTTATTCCGCGAGGGACCTCGGACCTGTTGGACTGGGGTCGCTACGTCGTGAAGCTACGAGCCCCAATCTGCAGTCGCCACAGCAGAGGACGTTCTCGAATATGATCGACATGCTTGCGACGGCTGATAGTGCTGGTTTGGAGAGCACAAGGAGCAGTGATCTTGGTTATAATGGACCATTTGGGAACATGACATCTGGGAAATTGATGTTTGATGACTCTGTTATGATGGATTCGACGCAGTCCCTCGGGTTTCTCCCGATGGGGAATCACAGTATTGAATCGTTGATCCAATGGACACAGATGGCTGCACTCAGCGCATGGGGGCTGGGCGTAAGCCACGCTGGTCCGTGGAACTCTCGCCTCGAATACCTCATGCAATACACCATCCGCGTCTTCATGGCACTAATCTTCATCCTCCTCCGTGCCGATAAAGACATTCAGCTTCCAAAGCAGACGCAGAAAAGTATGGGTGGGACTGACTACAGTGCAATAGATGAGAAACTCACAAAGGTGCTATCCATACACAAAGCCATCTTGGCGTCCTCCCTATGGGACTCTATTTGGAGCCATTCCATGTACTCGTACATTCGCTTAACCCAGTCACTGGTCAAGCGACTCCTCAGTGGTCAAGTGTGCGATCAGTCCAGTATGGTTCGGTGCTCTATTGCGGTGCTACATACGTCAGAACAAATCCTTTCTAGAGTGTACACGAGGAGGCCGGTATCTGAACCGTCTTATCTTCTCTCTCAACTGTGCTTCCATCCATCTGGTATGTTTAATCTAATTATCAATTATTAATTCTGAATTAAAGAAATACCCAAGATCAGGGAATTATTTTACTTTTTTTTTTTTTTTTCTTTTTTTTTTTTTTTTGTAATTTTTTTTATTTTTTTTTTTTTTTTTTTTTTTTTTTTGGTAAAATTTTTTTAATTAAATTTTTTTTTGTGTACATGTAGCTGTATTGCTAAAATGCAATAACAGGGAAATGATTCCTAGATTATGCAGATAATGAAATAGTCATGAATATTTTGAGAGTTGGATCATCACAATTTTGGATGTCATAACACTATGTAGGACAGGAAGGTTTATTCTTTAACATTTTCTTTGCTATTTGTCGTTTGTAATTAGGGTACATGAATTTTAAGGGTCTGTTCCTAAAAGCATTGCACTTGGACATATAGTCTTACTTAAACATTTATTTTAAAAAAAGTATGTATTTACAATATATCATAAAAGTAAGGGATCACAATTATATGTGTCTACATTTTCTACAGGATTTTATATTTTTGGAAATCCTCCAAATGCAACTGTCTTGCATGTTATGAAACTTTGTGTTAATTGTTTCACACATGACTTTTTTCAGCTGTAAGATGATGTCTCGTAACCAATAATACATCCTTGAAAGTGAACCCATATTTAATTGAAACAATTAAAAAAAATATCCTTAACTTTTTTGAGTAGTTTTGTTTTAATGTAAATAAATGATTTCAGGCTTACAGTGTACACCAAACATTCAATATACAGCTATCACTACGTTTTAGATGCCCAGATGCTGTGAAAAGAGTCACAGCACCCAGACAGGATTTGAACCCATGACCTCTTGGTGATGGGACCAGTGTCATAACCACTAGACCACCAGAGTGCTCTTAGCGATTGGGTTCTAACTGTTCTTTTTAGTAAATAATACTATATAAAAGACATGCTCCATTTTTTTCACAGAACTTTGGCATGTAGAATGCAGCAGTAGCTGTGTATTAAATGAATGGTGGAAGCCTAAAATAATTTATTTTTAGTTCACATTCCCTACCGATGATCGTCTTCTACATTATAGTATAGTTTTCTTTAGGTCAGCAGGAAACTTATCTTCATGCATGAGATCATATGTGTACCTTTACCTTGTTACAAGGATTATTACAAATGCAAGGACAACAGGAAGTTCTAAGATCCTGTTTATATTCTAGTCCGGTCAAGTTTTGGTCTTTGCTATTACACCAACTAGAGCCTCAATGTTTACAAGATAGATTTTGATTTAAGAAATGGTTTGAGACTTACAAGTGTGTGTTGTGAAATGAAATTGAGTATGAGTGAAGAGAATAGAAAAACAAGAAAATATAATCTTGAATATGCAACACAATCACTAATGACTCATATTGTAACACTATAACTGCAAATTATATACAGTGTAGTCACAGGAAGTTTTTCATATGATTGAATATATCAGAATATTTCCCTCACTATTAGCAGTAATTTCTAAAACCCATTAAAAATAGCCCAGACAAGATAAAATGCAACCTGTAGCAATGAAAAAATCATTCATTTTGAAATATTTCTCTACATCCATTCTATCTCTGGAAGCAAATTTGTGTTTTTATGTACTTATCATGTGCCTTGTAACAAGGCATCAATCATCATTTGTGACTGGCTCCAGCAAAACCCTAAACTTTGACCAAAAATTGAAAATAGAGATTTCTATTTGGTGAGATTCGCCTGATTTTTCTCTTTCATTTGGTACCATTTTTGTAAAAATTGAATAAAAACTGACGAACTTATGATTTTTTATATATTTTCCATACTCAG
>BQKZ01001861.1:13749-57148 GCA_036244855.1 Temnopleurus reevesii | reverse complement strand
CCCCCCCCCCCCCCCCTCCCTAGATCTGACCCGGGGGGGAGCCAGAGAGTATTAACATTAACTCTATAGTTAATACTCTCTGGAGCAGCCCCCCTCCCTTTTGGCTGACTTTACAGTATACTGTAACTTAGTTATATTTTTATATCATCAACATTATGCTACCACAGAATAATATTATGAGCTTCCCATAAATTTGGCTTGGCGCGTCACACGGCGCGGCGCGCGCAAAGCAAGAATTGCACAATGAACGAGCTGAGGTCGATTGTTTGAATGAGTCATGTCACCGGCGAGTTTAATACAAGTTGAAACAGATTGCTCTTCTATGGAATGTTAATGAGAACATAACAACCAGCCATGTCCTCTGCCCGAGTTTCTTCTCTTCTTGATCGTTTCAAATTCGAACAAAAACCCAAGAAGAAATTGGGAGGAACTTCTGGCGACACCGGTAAAAACATTCCGAAGTCGAGCAGTGGCAACGCACAAAAAGGAGTCGGAGAACCTTCACAAGATTTCTCATCTCGTTCTTCAACACCAGATTCAGACGGTAAATAATTAAGTTCGTGACGTGACATGAGTTTGGTCTTTGTTGGTGGTGAATGATGACGAGTTTCGCTTAAAATATGATTAATATATTATAAGTAAGCGGAGATCTAATCCTAATGACTGTTTGCACGCTTAGTGTCAGTTTGAAATGAAAAAAAATATGATGAAGATTATCCTCTTCAATTTTTTTTAATTTGATGAGTGATGTTTATCTGAAGACATCATCATCATCAATGCTATGGGAGGTCCGTAACTTGTACTTGTAGATTTCCTTCCTCCGATATGCGGAGATCGGCGATGAATCGCAGTTGTGACGAATCAGTCGTAATGAGGTCAAATCTAGTTTCTGTTGTCGTAGCAGATGAATTTTCAGTAGAAATCTTAGGCAATGGCAGGTGAGGGTATTTGAGGATGATGTGGGGAGAAGTGGTGAGGGGAAGAGAATCCGTTATGCCTTACGGTAAAGTTTTAGCTGAAAAAAAAAACGCATGAATAAGCTGTTCAATTTTGCTGTGATATTCACAGCAAAATCTGAACAATAACGATGACATGTCAATTTCAATGAAAATTACACCCCTCAAGTTTGCACTCCAAAAAATTCGTCATTCTTATCTTCATCGTATTCACTTTAACTGTAAGACACACATTGAAGCAGTTGGCGAGATTCAGAAAAAAGGCCTCATTTCACATAGCATAATGTGAGTTACATCATGATGTGTCAATGGCACAAAGTCAAAGACGAGCATCTCTGTGATGAGGAAAATGCCAATACCATACAGTAGTAGAAAACTAGAGCGGGTCGGTGTTGCTTTTGGCCAATATGGGTACAATATAGACAGAAAAACCCATCGGTTTGGAGGAGTTTTTAAACAATTCCTGACATTGAACTGTCCTTGTCAATAATGGAAGTATCCCCAGGAGTGTGTGTAGTTAAAGGGACACATCAATCATTTAGCATTTAAGACATTGTAGAACATTCATTGATAAAAAGTACTATATATACGAGAGTAATATCACAATCAATAGACCAAACTATCAAATCACACAAAATTGCTATAAATTTTAACAATGAGTTTTTTCCACATCAGTTTGCCCCCAAAATGACAGAAATTAGTAAATCAAAATCTTTTACATTTCTCAGTAGTTTACATTTTTATCAATTAATTGCATCTATATACCGTATGTGTATTTGGGTCCGCCCCCTTAGCAGTTATGCTCTTTCACAAGCTACAATTTAATGTAACATTGCAAGTTCATTTTAATGAATAGCATAAACTCTTAACTTTTAATTGTGCATAACTCGATGACATTCAATTTTGTCGCATAGCATCAGCTATTGACAAGCAACATGGGGCTTTGCGATTCGGGCCTCAATAGAGATTATATGTGTGCTAATCAATGCATGCGCATTTGTCTTTAGTGCGCGCCATAGACAAACTACTTGAGGCTTGGGGGCAGGTAACACTAGCACTTTGTAGCAGGGCTGGGTACTGGTGTCAATAAGCAAAGTGTACAATGCCGCGATCCAGAAAAATGACACAGATCTACTCAACCTGTGTTAAAAATATTGAGCATTATTATATGTTTTTTCCTTGAATCTCAGCTATCCTGTGTATTCCGGAGACCCCTACCTCAGACCTACCTGAGTCTATAGAGTCGGGCAGCCCAGTGTTTCCTTCCTCGAAGAAAAGAATTGCAGAGAATAGTCAAAGATCCCTTGTTAGCTCAGCTATCTCCAGCCTCCTCTCACCAACATCAGGTAAAAACATAAAATCACAATATTTGTCACTTCATCGTCCATTATTTTTGTAAATTTTTTAATAAGGATAACTTATCCATCTATTATCCTTTAATAGCACTTCAACTCTGTCAAGTGTCCCAATTTTGTTTGGATTGTCCCAAGATTCCGTGCTGGACGGTGTTTCACCAAATCTTTCTTAATGTTACACTTCTTTTTTGGGGGGGCAATAAGATTTTGAAAATGAAGAAAAACAAAAAATGAATTTACATGTGCATTAGGCAAGGTGAGCTGCTTGTGTAATTCTAAGCTAAGTGTCATGTCCTTTACATCAATAGTTTTGCATGTTTGATCTTACTCTTGAATTTCAAGGATGCTTTGAGGTTTATAGAACTCTGATTTTGTTTCTAAATTCTTAAAGATAGAAAAAANGCAAGATTTCTCATCTCGTTCTTCAACACCAGATTCAGACGGTAAATAATACCTGATTGAAATGATCGAGTTTGGTCTTTGTAATTAATGGGGGACGATGATGATTTTTGCCTAAAACAATGTAATGGGAGGTCTAAGGTTTCTGGTTTGCATCCCTGAACTGAAGCGTCGGTTTGAATAAAGCATAAAAATTGAATGATACTCATATTCATAAAGTTTATCTTCTGCAATTTTAACCTGATGATTATAAATTCATGGGAGATTTGCGCACCTGTTACATTTCTAGCTTTAAAAAACACCAACGCATGAAGTCACTGTTCAAATTTACTGTGATATATTACCTCAAATATATCTCGGCAAAATCTGAACAAGAATAATGTCAATTTCAATGAAAATTACAAAATTTCTGTAATTTTGCACTTCAGAAAAATAATTCTTCTTTCAATCTTTGCAACCTATTCACTTTATGTTACTCGCACTGACGCAGTTGGTGAGATTCAATGAAAAGGCTTTATTTCACAGAGCGTGCGAGGTACATCGCGTATGTCAATGGCGTGAGGACGAGTGAATGGGATGCAGAGAAGGGACCCAAATATTTTGAACGGCAAAAATGAGAGGGGTGTATATTTCATCTAAAATGACATTGCTACGATATTTCTCACACATAATCTTTAGGATATTTGTGATAATATCAGGTTAAAATTAAATTGGATATTCATTAATGACTTCATGCTTTTTCCAAGCTGAAAGTTAAGGTGCGCAGACGTGCGACCTCCCATCATACATGCAGATGGTGTGATTCAGGAAAAAGGCTTTATTTCACAGAGCGTGCGAGTTACATCGCGTATGTCAATGGCGCGAAGACGAGCATCTCCTCTGGCTCTGCGCCATGTTGCTCATCTGCGCTCTACTGACATACATTACACAATGTAACTCGCATGCTTGGTGAAATGAAGAGTTTTTCCTGAAAATCACCATCTGCGTATATGATGGGAGGTCGCACGTTTGCACACCTAAATTTTCAGCTTGGAAAAAGCATGAAGTCATAATATCCAATTTAATTTTAATCTCATATTATCACAAATATCCTAAATATTATGTGTGAGAAATATCGCAGCAAAATCTGACCAGGAACAATGTCATTTTAGATGACATATATACCCCTTTCATTTTTGCCGTTCAAAATATTTGAGTCCCTTCTCTGCATCCCATTCACTTAACACGTGGTTGGATATTTTCAGGAAAAAGTCTTGATTTCACCGAGCGCGCGTTTTACATCGCGTATGTCAATGAGGCGCAGATGAGCAACCCTACGCAGAGAAGGGTGCCCATACCATACTATTAGTGAAGGGAATGCAGAGAATGATGCCAAATATTTTGAAATGCAAAAATCAGAGGGATGTATATTCCATCTTAAATGACATTGTTCTTGGTCAGAATTTGCTGAGATATTTCTCACACATAAAAGGTGCTCTTTAACGTTAGGATATTTGGGCATTATCTTTTAATATCTGTCACCCCTCCATTCACTGCCGCCTGTTTCGTCATTGCTGGCGACAGATAGTCTCTCGCATTGACTTGTACACAAAATCTATGCACAGACAGCGACATGAAAGGATGGGGCTGACAGAAAGCACGATATGTCTGGATATTTGTGATAATATCAGATTAAAATTGAATACCATATTCATTGACTTCATGCTTTTTTTTTTCAAGCAGAAAGTTAAGTGCACTGACAGATGTTAGACGAGAGAAGTAGGTTCTGTGTTGCTTTGGGGTACAACATAGACAGAAAAATCCATCGGTTTGGAGAAGTTTTTAAACAATTCTTGATATTGAAGTGTCCCTTTTGTACAATAATGGAAATTGCACCAGGAGTGCATGCAGTTAGAGGGACATGTAAATTATTTAGCATAAGACACTGTCCTCTAAACTTCTCAACTAGAACATCAATAGATAGAAAGAATATGGAGCACGATATCACAATAGGCGAAACTATCAAAATCAATCCACACGAAATTGTGATAAGTGCTCTAATATCTTATTCACATCAGTTTTACCAAAATTTATTAGAAATTTGTGAATTAAAATCTTAAAATGATACCCCATTCAGGGTATGAGAGTACTACAAGATCAAGAATAATGACATGACTGCTAAAGATAACCTGCATAATACAGCAATGATACAACCATTCTTGTCAATCCATAATAATTACTGAGATCTATTATCATTTACTCGACCTCTAATAGAAAAATTTAGCATTAATTTGCTTTCTTTCTACAACCCCAGCTATCCTTTGTATTCCGGAGACCCCTACCTCAGATCTACCCGAGTCTATAGAATCAGGCAGCCCAGTGTTTCCTTCCTCGAAGAAAAGACTTGCAGAGAACAGTCAGAGATCCCTTGTTAGCTCAGCTATATCCAGCCTTCTCCCCCCAACTTCAGGTAAAGATAACATCTTAATTTTTGTCACTTCATCGTTCACCAGTTTTTGTAAATTTGATTAGGACAACTCCATCAGTGTTTCTTCGGACAATGTTATCCTTGCTGGCCATTCAACCCAAAATATTGTTAAGTATCCTGATTTCAATATGATTGTCCCGATATTCAGTGCTAGTCTCAGTATCGTGATAATAATTTGAAATTCAGGACATTGTTGGAATATTACACTAAAGGCACGAGCACACCAAACATGACACAGTATTTACACAATATCTCCCTTGTTGGAATTACACTAAAGCCCGAGCTCACCAAACACGGCACGATATTTACACATCCTTTGCGTGGATGAGCGTGTTGACCAATAACAACCAAGATAGCGTGTATATACCGTGCCGTTACGGCATGCCATGTTTGGTGTGCCCGGGCCTTAAATGTGCTCCCCTCCCACCCCCAATATATCTTTTATGATTACCGCCTTTGCTGGCATTGCAAAGTAGAAAGAACAGGGATCAAACTGTACCAGCTGGACTTCAATCGTGTTGGGGTGACCCTAACGTAAGTGTTGTGATTTAACATATTTCAGTGATGATAGGTATGAATTGTAATACTGAAATTTTCAACTGAAAGTTCTAAAAACCAAAAAGTTTGTTCACTATACAATACATCAAGAAGGACAGACGGGGTTAGAATGATATTTTGGCAATAAATGACTTTGCGATATGCTTTAGGCAAGGTGAGCTGCCTGTCTAATTCTAAGCAAAGTGTCATGCCCTTTACACCAAGAGTTTTGCATGTTTGATCTTACTCTTGAATTTCAAGGATGCTTTGAGGTTTATAGAACTCTGATTTTGTTTCTAAATTCTTAAAGATAGAAAAAAAAAGGAAGCATGTATCATTAGTTTTATCAAATTACTCAATGTTTCAGTACTAGAACCATTGAGTAGTGAGACAATAACTCTGATGCTTTCTTTATGAATCTTTTATTCAGGTGAAGTAAAGAGTCCGACATTTGGTAGACAGCAACACGCATCACAACCACACCAAAGCAAACCCGGAACATCATCATCCCGTCCTGCCAAAAACAGGATCACATTCGTCGACTCCGACAGTGAGTCTGACAACGACGAGATGTCTTTAGGCAGCGAGTCGAAGCACACCAGCAAAAATCAGGACATGAAGACTAGCGGTCGTGCGGGTACAGAGTCAGACTCGACCCACATAGACACGCAGGATAGTCTAGAGACGGTGACGTACAGCTACGAGGACCATTCCGAAGGATCGCATCAGCAGCACAGGGCGGGAGGATTGAAGAGGAAGCTGTCAGAGATGTCAAGCTGTGGCGATGAGGAGGATGAGAAGGACGACGAGGAGAGGGATGAGAAGATGGATAAGACAAAGAGAGATGCGGTAGAACAGATGAGGATGTGCTTCCCACATAAGGATATCAAGGTCAGAAAAAGCAAGAATTTAATTGATAAAATCACCTGATGAGAAGTGTGCTTGTTGTTGTGGTTTTGAATCTTGCCTTTCAACCAGAGAGTTGTGATTCAAAACCCACTGTGAAGTTGATATCCGTCAGAAAGATATTCATCCACATTGTGCTGCACTCAACCCATGTGAGGTGAATGGATTCCTGGCTGGAATTCCTTGAATTCATTGGGTTTGCAGGTTTCAAGCTTTGGTTATAATATGAAAAATTGTCATGGGTGCTCTAGTCTTAGAGTAAATATGTTTGCTCTATAACTTACTTGTATTATTATTATTATAAGATTGGTATACCATTAAAGATTGATAGTGCTACCTGAATTATTTGTCTTGAAGAGAGATAAGAATTGCTTCTTTTACTGAAGCTGTATGAGTTTCCCTTCTAGATATATAGTAGAGATTAAATGCATCTACAAGTTGACAATTTATCCACCAATATACATGCAAATGTTCATTTGCATTTGTCAATTTGTAGACCTCCACCGTAGCTAATTTGTAATACTATCTGTACAGGCACATAGAATAAAACTAACAATTTTAATAAACAGTACGAAAAGAAATTGTTCATGTAAATATAGCTCATCAATATTCAGTGATGATTGGAAATGCTGGATTATGCACACTGTAATGTCATGTGGTAAGAGAAATCACAAATCAAAGTTAATAGATTTTAGCATGTTATTATTATATCCCTGTAAGTCATTTCAATTGTGACTGTTTTTCAGGAGTTGAAGAGGGCGCTGCGATCCACGGATTGGAACATTAACCGAGCCGCCAATGAAATCATGCAGGTTGGGAGTCCCCCAAGGCGCAAGACTTGCTCCTCGTCTACTCCTGAAACCAAGAATAACTCAAAACCAACACCCTCTTCTACCACCAAAATGGCCAACGGTGAAACAAAGGATAACTATCAGGTGAGAACCAATGTGAAACCATATTCAAAATTGAAAGGAAAGGAAAGGATGTAGTTTAGAGGCGTGTATCAATCAATTCTGAATATTTACGCCAGAAGAAGAAGGGAGAAAGAGGATCGCCATCTTAACATCTCCATCCAAAAGACAGTATGCGACCAGGATTCGAACCCACAGGCAGGAACTAACCCAAGTCTATGACTGTCCCGAACAGCTTGATTTCAGGTGCACGCCACGGCGCCTCAGCAAAATAAACTCACTTTTATACTCTATAAAAATAGTCTGAAACTAAAAATGACTTGAAACCAATATCGTCATCTACCACCAAGTTGACCAATGGTGAAACAAATAATAACTATCAGGTGAGAACGAATGTGAAAATGAATTCAAAATTTAGCGAAAAGAAATCTTTCTGATAACATTTAGGAAGGTTCCTGTGCCTCTGGTTTCTTTAGAACATGCACCTCTGACTGAAATTCAAAATTTGTAGTCGAGCTATAAATGGCCCTACCAGTGGCTCTTCAGGAGAATTTTAGGGGAGCTAAACTGGATGTTCATGTAGTAAAAGTGGGGTTACATGGGGCACAATAAACTCCCGCAAAATTATTTAAGGGAGACTTTAGCACTCCCTTTAAATTTTAGTCCGTGGTTTACTTATGTTAAAAGCATAGGGACTTTTATTTATTGCTCAATGTGCTTCAAATATCTATTGTTCTGTTTGTCAGATTTTTTTGTTTTTTCAACCGATACATCATTTTTCTGTCCCAGAGCCACTCTTTAAGAACCCCTGATTTTATATTCCCCAAATAAATGCAGTTTTAATTCTGTCATGCCTTTTCATAGCTTCTCTGTTCTCTATCATACAGAAGTACCATGTGTACCCTCTTCAGAGACGAAAATTATGAATATATGGATTATATTTTTCTCGTTCAGGGCGCATTCAGCGGATGGCTCCAAAAGCCACCCAAACAGCCTATAGTAATCTTTCCACCAGCAAAGAAAAAACCTGTTAAAGTAATCAGCTCGTCTTCTGAAGATGATGATGATGATGACGTGGTCGAGGTTCCCGAGAAGAAAACGACAGAGGGCGCTAAGCCAAAGAGAACTTTTCAGAGGATAAGAACGTTCTCGTCGGACAGTATGGAGGACGAGTCGCCCGTCAAGAAGAGTTCGGCAAAATCCAAAGATTGTCCTAAGGTGGATGAGGATGAGGAGGACGAGAACGAGGGAGGAAGTGCGTCAGGAAAGATTGCGAATGGATTCTATAAGAAGGGGTCATCTGCGCAGAATGGCACTTCGGGAAAGAAGCCATTCCGGAATGTGTGGTCCGGATTTCTACCGGATAAGGGTGGCAGTGGAGACAAGAAGGATGGGAAGAAGAAGCAGGGTAAAACAGGTAAGAATCTACCTTTTTCTTGTATCTTTGAAAATATAGCTTTTTGAATAAAATCTGATTGCTCTCTCTTTGTTTATGTTTTGTTTTCAACTGCAGTACGTTTTTAATTATCTGAATATAGAAGTAAAATTTGAATTTGATAGAAAATTTGAAAAACATTTTCCACATACCTATTCATACCCATGTGATTTACTCTTCCTGAAATGAGTTTTTATAAATGAAATATCATAGACAGATGTCATTTTACTGAATTATAATTTATGTCCAAACAATCGCACAAGACTATTTCTAATGCCTCTAGGTACTCTGTTGCACAACAGCTTGTGGTAAAAACCACCGTGTTGAGCAATTAAGACAAAATGCTTAAAATTTCACTTCATAATCGTGTACTGTATAAGTTGTTTCTTTCGCGTCCAGAAACTTTCGTGGTTTCCATCGCTGCCGACTTTTTCGCATGCGTTTTAATTCATGATCGGAAAAATTTGTGAATTTACAGTCGGCAAAAACTGGGTTTTTACATGAACATCCAGTTATAATCTAATTATTTTTTGTACTTATTACATACAAATTAAAAAGATAAATGCAGGCTTTATACCTTAAATAGCGTTGTAACAAGCGACGAGTTTCGGACATTTCCTTGCGTGTTTTTCAAAACATTTTCACGTGAGTTTAATTTGCGCGGTTTAACATCAAACGCGAAAAGCGCGAAAATAAAACCACCGCGAAAGAAACCATTTTTACAGTATTCACTTTTACAAAATCTTGCACTTTTCAGTTAAGAAGCAAATTGCCACCACAGCCAAGCCGACAAAAGGAAGACGCCAATCGCGATACAGCGATTCCGAGGAGGAGATTCAGTATGACGACAGCGGTTCAGAGTACGAAGGCGAGGAGGAAGTCACGCCAGAGTTTATGGCCCAGGCAGAGACGTTCTTCAACAATGCAACGCTCGAGGAACTGATCAGTATAGATGGATGCTCCAGGATCAAAGCGGAGAAGATCATCTCGATCCGACCGTTTGAAGACTTTGCTGATATTGTGAGTTTATTTTTACAAGATTCCCAGCCTTTCCTGAAACAACCTACATATATTAGATGACAATATTTTACTTTTTTACAGCTAGTCTAAGGCTTTGATACTTATCACCTTCTGAATTACAACTATTGCAAACAGATTTTTTCGTGAACAGTTTTGCATACATATTTGTCAACTTCTACCACTTGTTGTACAGTGATCCTTGCAAATTCCAGCTTCAGGTTTGTCAGGGTTTACGTCATGAAATCGAATGTTACATATTTCTAACAGCGTGAACACTAATTAGCTTAAGCCCCGGTCACATAGGACCCCAGAAGCAACACGATTCACCCTGACTCGTTGTTCTGAGGCAGTTAACTGTGAATTAACAAAGAGTCGGGGTGAATCATGTTGCTTCCGGGGTCCTATGTGACCGGGGCTTTACTGTAAAAAGCATACATATTTATTTTGCATTTATTTATTTATGGTCTTCTTTATGTAAAGCAATCTAGTTCTATTCAGCCATAAAGACGTGAATTACCCATTTTGAACATGGTCCCATATTCAATATCTTGAGTACAACTTGATCTCCAGCTAGATCTATCGCCAGCAATAGTTGTTTAAACATTTGTCAAATTTTTTCTTTAAGATGTGCTAATCTCTTGAAAATGTTGTATTACATGGATACAGACCAGCCTTTCCGCCATAAACTTATAAATCAGATAGCGGTGATGTCATTTTATAATCATTCATGTAGTTGGATAGGTTTTACAGCTATTAGGACTGGCTCTTGTACTAAAAAGTCCACTACGGGGGTGTTGCTCAAAATCAACCGCAAATCAATTGCAACTTTGCAAATTGTAACGCGCATTTTCATTCGCGTGTGGTGTGCGCATTTAACAAGATGCGCATGAACCAATGATTTTGATTGGCACGTACCAATCAACTGCAACTTACAATCAATTGCAACATTTGAGCAACACCCCCTATGATGTAAAGTAAAGTACAATATGATATCATGTGTAAGTAAATATAATGCAGTCAAAGATGTCTATAGTGGCTACCCAAGGGAAACAGAAACGGCAGACAAGTTGCCTTTATAGACAGGTTCAAAAACACATGTTTTTATGTCGAGGGAATCAATTTAGATGGCCACTATAGACAGGTGGTTGCTAAGACTGTATGATGTCATGTTACTATTTTTTGCTGTAGTTGGAGAGATTCGAACAGACCAAGCACCTAAACGTCAGCATCGTATGGGATGTTGAGTCGGTGTTCCAGGAGCGTAAAACCATGGAGAGTCTGCTTACCCGCTGCACAAACATCTCAGAGCGCATCCAGCGATTGGTGACGTCAGTTATTGAGAAGCCGGATGGGGCTGTAGAGGGTCAGCTTACAAGGCAACCAGCCCTGCTCAATAGAAGGTACTTTATAGATTATCTTGTTTCTTTTTCTTTTTCTTCTGCAAGGTGTAGCTGAAAGTATCAGTATTAGATCACTGTACCGGGAAACTGTTGACTAAAATGAAGTCAAAACGAGCTTGAGCTTTTGATCCTAGCAAAATGACCAAACGGTGTCCTGACATTTGCTCCGGATCTATTTTTTTTTTTCTATATTTGAGGTTTGATTTGATTTGATTTGATTTGATTTATTTATTTTCCATGTTTGGGTTTAATAGCATGGTGATAAGGTTTAAGCTTCAGAATGATGTGAAGATGAAGATTAGGTTTGGGATTAAGTTTTACAGTACGCTTACTGTTTTGATTTTCGCCTGCAGCAATTGTCCCAGTAGCAAATGTCATGGAAACGACTCAACATTTCTGAGTGCATCTCTTTTTTCTCTCTTTACAGTATGCAGCTCAAAGCTTATCAGTTAATTGGTCTCAACTGGTTGAAACTGATGCACACAGAGTTTGTGAATGCTATACTAGCAGATGAGATGGTAAGTTCCACTTTTTCATCTTGAACTATATGATGATGAAATCTTTTTAATGAAAGTTATCTTATGGTGATGAGGGCATTCTGCACCCATCTCCTTGAAAAGGATGATAGAGGAATTGGAAGGAAAGATTGAGCAGGGAGAGGACTGAGGAGAAGGAGCAAGGAGGATGGGAGATATGGTATTGGAGAAGAAGAAAGACAAATCAGAAAATGGGAAGAAGTAGTAGAGCGAGGAGGGAAGTGGTCTATTTCCTCACCAATCTACATAAGGATGAGGAGGAACAACTGGATGAAGAGTGGGAGGAAGAAGAGTAAAGGTGGAAAAGATGATAGAAATGGAAGATGGAGGAGAATGATATGATGCAAGAGAAATAAAATGAAAATGAGAATTAAGAACTGGGAGGAGGGGAGAAAGAGGAGGAGGAAAAGAGAGAGGGGGGCAGACAGACAGACAGATGGGGAAAGAGAAGAAAATTGTTGAGATTGATGACATTTTCTGTTAAAAATTATATTCAATTTCCTATCTTTCAGGGACTGGGTAAGACCATCCAGGTGATCGCTTTCCTCGCCCATCTCCTGGAGGAAGGCAACCGAGGACCGCATCTCGTTGTGGCTCCATCCTCCACGCTGGACAACTGGATGCGAGAGCTCCAGACGTGGTGTCCGGCCCTGGACGTCATCCTCTATTACGGCTCTCAGGATGATAGACAGGAGATTCGAGAGGACCTGCTCTACAATAATGTTCCTTGCAATGTTATTGTCACCTCGTAAGTAGCTTTTGTTTCAATGCTATTAAAATAACATTTTGAGTGGTTTTGTTCCACATTTTTCATTCAGAACTTTTAAAGGGGAACTTCACCCAGAGATTGATGCACATTCAGTGGATGAAGAAAAATACAATGATCAAGCTGTGAAAATTTGAGCAAAATCCGACAATCCATTCAAAAGTTATGAATTTTCAAAGTTTTGATTTAAACCCCCATGGGCTCCTTAAATTGGCAACGTACAGGCACAAAATGGCTGCCAACATGGAGAACTCTCCATTCACTTTGTACATAGAATTTCACATTTTCTTCTTTTTCTAGAAAAGTAGACAATAAATCAACATAATTCATTCCGAAATGCATGCAGAATCAAAATGTCCATATCATACTTGAAAAGAAAAGTACAATTTTGTCTACTTTTCTAGAAAACGAAGAAAATGTGGAATTCTGTGTACAAAGTGAATGGAGCGTTCTCCATGTTGGCAGCAATTTTGTGCCTGTACGTTGCCAATTTGAGGAGCCCATGGGGAGTATTAATCAAAACTTTGAAAATTCATAACTTTTAAATGGATTATCGGATTTTGCTCAAATTTTCACAGTTTGACCATTGTATTTTTCTTCATCCACTGAGCACACATCAATGCCTGGGTGAAGTTTCCCTTTAAGGGAAAAATTGAATTTGCACAAGCTGATTGTGCTAGAACCATTTGATATGTTACACAATTTGTTGTCAAAAAGAAAAGGCATACCTACATTACACATTCATAGCAAAAAGTGCATAAATTGATAGTAAGTAAGCAATATTAAACTCTTTGTTTTCCATGCGAATCGACCATTTATTATATATCTTACACACTTCTGGCAATGGAGAGTTGATATTGTGATAGTTCATTTCATTAAAATAATTTAGAAATTAAAATTCTGGCTTTGCCAATTGTTATTCCAATTTGGAATATATTATTAATACTAATACAATTTTGATGCAATGGTTAGTTCTCAGACTTTAATACTTTAAGATGAAAGTTTCTCAAACATTTATATGATATATCGTTTAAATCTAACACCTGTCAATTTGTTCAAATAAATGATGAACGCGTGAGCTGTAATAAGTGTGAGTGTTGTGAAATACCAACAAGACATTTGAACCAAGAAGGTTCCAAATTATAGATTAAATATCTTCGACACCAAATGAAGATTTGCAGAATGAAGATCCTTACAGAATTTTTCCAGCTTGCTACTTCAGCTTTGACGAAGCATTCGACCAGCAACAGCAGGGTTAATGTATGATTGAATATTATTGTTTGCTGCATTATTTACAGGTATAACCTCTGTGCAAACACGTTAGAGGATAGGGGAATATTTAAGAAACTCCCTTTGCAGTACGCCATTTTCGATGAAGGTCACATGCTGAAGAACATGAGGTCGCAAAGATTCAAACACCTCATGAAAATAAAGGTAAGACAGAAAAGGAGACATTAGATAGAGAAGTACACCATGCCTTGTTTGTACACTTTGTGAACATAAATGCATAGCCAGACGGCTGAATATACTGTGGTCTCACTATTAAAAAATAATAATCCCAAATATAATATTTGCACTCACCCCAAAAATGTATGATAATCAAAATAACTTAAGCATATATGACTGTCCAGCTAATTATATCATTGTGGTCTTTAAGGGGGTGTGGTCTTAGGGGTCTTAGGGGGTGTTGCTGCAATTTAATGCATGTCAACTGCACATCAGCTGCAAATTGAAACACACATTTTCATTTCGGCAAGGCCTACCTTTTTAATGAGACGTGCATAAAATTCATTGGCACATTTCAATCAATTGCAACTTTGTAGCAACACCCCTTTAGAGTGGGTTATTTAAGTGGCTTTCATAATAAGAATCATGATCCGATGTTTTAACAGGGCATTTTAACAGGGCATTACCGATGTCCCAAGGACTTTCCGAGAGTGACTTTTCATTTCATGACGTTTGTATTTCATTAATCTTTTAGGTATCAAAATTAAAATTCAAAATGGCAATATGTTGTATGTTATATTACAATATTGTGAAAGTTTTTTGTTTTGTTTCTTTTGGCAGGCTGAAAAGAGGCTTCTACTAACAGGGACCCCTCTTCAAAACAACCTTCAAGAACTCATCTCACTGCTAGCGTTCACATTACCAAAGATGGTCGGGGCAAAAGCTGAAGAACTAGTCAGAGTCTTTAATATGAAGGTAAACAGAATGTATGTCACTGCTCACGTTCACACTGCCAAAGAAGGTTGGGACTTTTATTTTCGCAAATTTCACGATCTAGCCTTGGAGAAATTTCCACTCAGTCTGATGCACTTTCATATGCATACAAACACTGTAAAAAAAAATGTAGAAAAAAATATGTCGAACTAAAATGTCAAACTGGTCCCAAAACCTAAAATATGTGCATGCGAAAATGATGGCTTAGACATTTTACCATATCAGTTGAGTGTCTAAGAGTTTCTTCATACAGGTCTTGTGTTTCTCAATTCAATCTTTCATTTGAAAGCATCAAATTATTTTTCCAAGAGAGAAATGTTTTTAAAACTACAGTATTGTATAAGCTTTAATTTTTGCAGTGGTTTTATTTTCATTTATTTTGCGGTTTTAGCCTCTTGAAGATATCCATTCTTTATAGTGCACATTAATTTGTGTGCAAACACTGTAAAAAAAATGTGAAAATAGCAACATGCCAATGTGTCAAACTGGTCTGAAATCGTGAAATATCTGTATGCAAATATTGGCTTATACAGTAGTGTGGAGAACCTTATATCTCGTGATAATTTTCTCTACAGAAACAAAAATCTGACAACCTGCATGAGCAGAGCAGCTACGAGATGGAAAGGATAGCTCACGCCAAGAAGATCATGCAGCCTTTTGTACTACGCAGGATCAAAGCTGATGTAAGTATTGATCATCCCTCATAAATTGTTTGTGTGTTTGCTGTATTTCAATGAACAACTAGCAACTCTTTCTTTGGTGCCATTCAGCGTGGGGCGTTATCATAGAGTGTGAGAAAGGATCATCAACCATTCATAAAGTCGTACATAATTCTTTTAGTAGAGTCGAGCATACATCTACGAACAGAGCTGCATACGACTCTACGAACCACTGATGATCCTTTCTCACACTCGATGATAAACCCTGGCACTGAATTGTAGTAAAGACTCATTCGTAGAGTCGTGCATACTTTTACAAGCAGCTTTAAGAAACACAGTTCTGGTTGGTGTGTCACAAAGTTGTTCTTAAAATTAAGAATGACCTTGTGACACACTTTTCTACAGATGATTTATCTGCTTATTTTTGTGTAACTAAGCATTTTTCTATTGATATCTCACATTTTCCTATGGTAGCCACAGTTTGTTTAATTTAGACTACCCCACAGAATTAGAGAATTTCTGATTATATAAGTGAGAGTGAAAACCATACAGCAATAATATTTCTTCATGAGAATTTTCTCTGGAAATGTTGGGATGTCCAAAGCAAGATGAAAAAAATTAATCTAATTTTTGTGTTAAATTCATGCTTTATTTGTTTCCTTATATTCACGCTTTTCAATTTTTCAGGTACTGAGCCAGCTTCCGAAGAAGATAGAACGCGTTGAGCATGTGGAGATGACCGAGGAGCAGAAGAAAGGCTACAGCGACCTTGTTGCATCGATGTCAAAGAGCCTCAAGTCTCTGGATTCATCCGCTGATGGCAAGATGACCGGTGGAAAGATGTCGTCGATGATGATGGAGCTGCGGAAGCAAGCCAATCACCCTCTTCTCCTCAGGCGTCACTATGACAACGGGAAGCTGAGGAAGATGGCTAAGCTCATGCTGAAGGTGAGCTTCTCTTTTTTTACCAAATTCAAACTGAACATCTAGTTAGATAATGGTTTAGTGTAGCGACTCGAAACTTAGCTTGAATTTGTTCATATTGGAAGAATAATGATCAGCAGATTTTGGAGTCATCCGGTCACAGAGTTAAAGTTTTCATGCAGTTTGTTTGGACAAAGTTGAAACTTCCCTTAGATCCATGTGAAAGCTGAGGCCTAAATTAGAAATTACCCTCTTACAGATGCAATGCATTATATGGAAGAAAGTAAGAGCATGCTCACCTGAATGTTAAGAGTAGGTAGATCCTGTTCAGGACCACTTGCATTTTCAAGAATGATTACTCCTTCTAAGTTGACGCTTACTTCTCATAAACCTTCAACTAATAAACAATACATCTTAATCTTTTCATCATTTCTAGGAGCCTACTCATTACGACGCCAATGAAGATTACATCTACGAAGACATGGAGATAATGAGTGATTATGAGCTTCATCGGCTGTGCCATGAGTTTAATGTTCTACGGAGCTACCGACTGGACAAGGAACTGGTGACACAATCTGGAAAGTTCAGGCTTCTGGATAAGATGCTGGAAGAATTGAAGGAATCAGTAAGTGCTTTTTGAACAGTTTTTAAAATTATGGGAAATTTATGATTCCTAGTCAGTCCTATAAATTATCAAAATCATGGAGAATGGTGGTACTTGTTCCAGTCAGGGAAATAGGCAAGGAATTAGATTCAACGAAAATAAAAGAAAGAAAAGAGGGGGAAGAAAAGGAGGAAGAGAGTGCGAAGGAAGAGGAGGGAGTTCGGTTAATGACTACAGGCATAGATTTTTCTTTACATTCACAGTTCCAAGCCAGTCATAGAGATCATGGAATTTTTTTTTCACTCTTTCCAGTCAGGAAAAAGTCTAAGAATTTGAGTGAATATAACAAAATCAAGGGGGATGTCGGGAATTATGATCTGCCCATTAATAGGAATTAGTCCGTTTGACCCAAGCAATTCTGTCTATCCTATTCTCCCATCTGCAGGGTAGTAGGGTTCTCCTCTTCAGTCAGTTTGTGATGGTGCTGGACATCGTGGAGGAATACTTGAAATTGAGAGGTCACAAGTTTCTTCGCATGGATGGCCAGACGCAGGTCTCCGACAGGTAAGATATTCTTCCTGTAGCTTCATCAACTTTTTATTTGCAATTCATTCTTCTCATTTGAGTAAAGTCTGTGTGGTGTGTGAAGACGGGAAGAGTTTGGTACCAATATATTCAAGTTATTTCCTGCGTAATGTTCATTCTCATGAACTATTCCAGACAAAGCATTATCTGGACATGTATAAACACATGTAAGGTGATATGCAAATGAAATACCCAAATAGTGAAAAAGCAGATACTTTCAGGATATTGATACGATCCTACTGGCATTAATTCCTTATAATATCCTAAGATCCTCTGTTGAATGCCGCCATTTTAATTCATCAACTTAAAATTATCTTATCTTTTGTTCATTGCATAAAATCCATTGATGTGTAAATCTGAGGAAAAGAGATCGGTTATTGCTTTCCCAAGTCAAAGTTTGACAAAAGTCTGTTATTCAAACTGTTATCAAGTCATCATTTACCCATTTTCTGTCTCTTCTGCCCTCCAGAGCGCAGCTGATCGACAAGTTCAACGATAATCATTGCGTCTTCATCTTTATCCTATCGACGAGACCTAGAGGTGTTGGCATCACCCTTACTGTAGCTCACACGTTATCCATTTGTAATCAGTTTCATAACTATTTCCATTCTCCTCTGTCCTTCAGAGCGCAGCTGATCGACAAGTTCAACGACGATGATTCGGTCTTTATCTTCATGCTTTATCATCATCAACGAGAGCTGAAAGGGTTGGCATCAACCTGACTACAAACACATTATGTCAAAATTTGTAATCAATTTCTTACCTATTTTCATCTTCTTTATACTCTTCAGAGCGCAGCTGATCGACAAGTTCAACGACGATGATTCCGTTTTCATCTTCATGCTATCGACGAGAGCTGGCGGGGTTGGAATCAACCTCACAGCGGCTAACACTGTCATTCTTCATGATATTGATTTCAATCCATACAATGACAAGCAGGCGGAGGACAGATGTCACAGAGTGGGGCAGACTAGGTATGTATACAGAATCCACCTAGAAATACAGGTACCGGTATCTGTAACTATGTAACTACAATGAATTGAATCTCTTTGAACTTCAAAAATATATTTGAATGAGGAGAAATATGACATGTGTGAAGTTAATAATGTAGGTTTTATATGATTTGTTTTAAAAGATTATATATATAGGGAAGTTTTTATCTGTTTGCAGGATAATTTTCTTTTATGTAGTGCAGAACATACAGTGTATACACTCTTCTGTGCATAAGATTTTGAATTTTAATATTACTGTGACTAATGCTGAAGGTGTGTTCACACTGGCCGAGTGGAGCTGTAGCGGTCCTTTAGCGGTAGGGATTTAGTCTGCAAGGACAGAGCCGAGGCTTTGGGTGTGTGCATGCACAGAGTGTGATACAGGGTCTGCGCTTGTACACATCGAAAGCCGAGGGTCTGTCCTTGCAGACTAAATTGCCGAAGAACTGCTACAACTTCGCTCGGCCAGTATGACCACACCTTGACCCAGGCACTAGAGCATTCAAGGAGCGTTCTGTGATGTACCTGTTGTTACTGGAGAGAAGTAATCCATCTGGTCACTCAACAGACCTGGCGGGTGTTGTTCAAAAGTTGCAATTGATCGTAAGTTGCAGTTGATCGGAATGTCCCAATTAAAATCATTATTTCATGCACGTCTTCTTAGAAGCGCATATTATGTGCGAGTAAAAATGCGTGTTACAATTTGCAACTGAATTGCAGTTGATTTGCGATCAATTAAAACTTCTAGAAGGCATAATGTCTTGTACCAACTACAAGTTCAAACTACAAAAGCAGATGATGAAATATAATAAGTTTTCTATATCACAGCCCTTTGTGACGAGTATCCACTGTATGTATTCTTTCTTTCCTTACAGGGAAGTTAGTGTAATCCGCATGGTTAGTCAACAGACTATAGAGGAAGGTATGCTTTCGTGTGCCAACTACAAACTCAAGCTAGAAAAGCAGATGACTAGCGGAATATCTGGTGAGTAAAACTTCTACTTAATAGACATGAACTATGAACGATTTTCATTCCTTTGAAATTGGAGATTCACTGACAGATTTGAGAGGAAACCTTTTTTTACTTTGACGTTCTGCAACGTTGGTAACAGATCTTTCAGCTGGAGTGAAGTTATGGCAGAGATGTTTTATATCACTGGTCTTTGCCACTTGTTCTTTCTGCCTTTGGGTGCAAATTTCAAATCTGTTGGCGGATCTCTACTTCAAAAGAACCAATATTGTCTGTAGTCCATGTAAAAACACATCACACTTCAATATTCTATCTTCCGTGTTAACATACTTTACAACATTGTAAGCATCTTCTTGATTTAGTGTCTGATATAATGTTTCCCAATCACAAAAGTTATGGGAATATCAGGTTGAGATTTTGATCTTTATTGAAATGATGCTTGAATTGGCAACTTTAGCCAGCATGTATGGTGTTTTTATTGTGAACAATAACTGATTCAAATATTGATTTTGAATGCTTGAATAATTCTTGCCTTATCCCAACATGGATAAACACTGATTGATAGTGCTTAACCGAGAAGCTGAGAAAAAAATCTCAGGCATTCTCGGGTAGGAATCGACCCCATGATCTCCTGATGACTAGACAGGTGTCTTACCACTAGACCACCGAGAGGCGATGGAAGTGGCGGGCTCGATTCGTATTATAGCAGCAGGTACTGCGTAAATATCAATTGAATGATCAATTGAATGAATAAGACACCTGTCTAGTCATTAGGAGATCATGGGTTCGATTCCTACCCGAGAATGCCTGAGATTTTTTTCTCAGCTTCTCGGTTAAGCACTGTCAATCAGTGTTTATCCATGTTGGGATAAGGCAAGAATTATTCAATTATTTATCTACCCAACACAAAAAAAATCATTCAATTGAGATTTTGAATGCGTCTGAGTACATTCAAGTTATTATTAGCAATTCAAACTTCCTGTAATTATGATTTACGTACAATTTCAACATCCGTAAATATTGAATGGGTGAATTAAAATTACCAACCATTTCAAAGTTTAGATCTCTTGTCCCTTTTCATTCACTGACAACAACACTTAAGGTCAAGATTGTATCCCTTTCAATTCAATTCAAGTTCAAAGCAAAATTTATTCAACCATTTAAATGAAAAGCATATCATGAACAAAAAAGTGGTAAAACAGAATGGGTGAGACCATAAAGAAGCAGCACTTTGCTTAAAATACTTGCTCCTTTAAAAAAAAGGAAACAAGCAAAATGTAATATTTATTTCCCTACTGTGCTTCTCTCTACCCAGGTGAGGATGGCAAGGAAGAGGCCAAGGACATTGCATGTTTACTACGGGACGCCCTCGATATATGAAGATATACTACCTCATTATACTTCNTGGCGGGGTTGGCATCAATCTGACTGCAGCTAACACCGTCATTCTTCACGACATCGATTTCAATCCATACAATGACAAGCAGGCGGAGGACAGATGCCACAGAGTGGGACAGACTAGGTATGTATACCAAATCCATCTAGAAATACAGATACTGTAGCTCAGCCTACAATAAATTTAATATCTTTGAACTAGAAAAATATAATTGACTAAAGAGAAATTTGACATGTGTGAAGTAAATAACCTAGGTTTTATTGAACTTTTGAACAACATACCCCCCTAAGTTTGTTGACTGATGGATTACTTCTCTGCAGTAAGAACGGGTACCTCGCAAGAGGAAACTCCTTGAATGCTCTATTGCCTGGGTCAGCATCAGTCACAGCAATATTAAGATTCTAAATCTTGAGCACAGAAGAGTGTACTCACTGTACATTCTGTACTTTATGAATCCTGCAAACAATTATCAATAGCAGTCAACTCTGCCTAAGTAAAACTTCTCTATGTACATGTATAATATTTTTTATTTAACGAAGCATATAAAACCTAGGTTGCAGTTAATCTGAATGCCCCAATTAAAATCATTGTTTTATGCACGTCTTCATAGAATCGTATATCATGTGCGAATGAAAATGTGTGTTACAATTTGCAACTGATTTGCAGTTGATTTGCGATCGATTGCAACGTTTAGAAGACATACTTTCTTGTACCAACGACAAGCTTAAGCTAAAAGAGTAGATGAGGAAAACCACCTTATGATAAAAAAAAATTCAGAACGATGTTCTTATATAACGAGCATCCACTGTTTTTTCTTTCTTTTTTTGCTTGCAGAGAAGTGAGTGTCATTTGTTTGGTCAGTCAATGGGTGATAGAAGAAGAAATGATGTCTTGTACCAAACTACTAGCTCAAACTAGAAAAGCAGATGAGGAATACCAGCTGCCTATGATAAGTTGGTCATATCACTGTGCTTTTTAACGAGTATCCACTGTATTTATTTGTTGTTTGCTCATAGGGAAGTGAGTGTAATCCGAATGGTCAGTCAACAGACTATCGAAGAAGGGATGCTTTCGTGTGCCAACTACAAACTCAAACTAGAAAAGCAGATGACTAGTGGAATATCTGGTGAGAAAAGCCTTTAATCTATAGACATGAACTTTCAACAATCTATATTCTGTGAAATTGGAGATCCACCGACAGATTTGAGAGGAAACTTTTTTTTTCTTTGACATTATGCAACATTTTACAACAGATCTTTTAGCTGGAGTGAAAATATGTCATAGATGATTTATAACCCTGATTGAGACTACTTGTTCTTTCTGCTTTGGGGTTTGAATTTGAAACATGTCAGTGGATCTCTTACTTCAAAGAATTAGATATTATTGGTAGTCTATCAAGTCCATGGAAAAAAACAATCCTTGCCTCAACATTGTAGCTCCTGTCTGAGTAGACTTTACAGCATTTAAATTGAGATTGAAATCGATATTGAAATTGAAGCTAAAAAAAGCATTTTCTTGGTTTAGTGTCCCCTACCATCCCTCTCAAACAAATGAATTTCAGGGAATATCAGTCAGATATTTTAGTAGATCCTTACAATACTGATGCTTAATATGATATTTAATAACTCCCGATTCATTTTGTGTATTTTTATGCAATTACATCTAATTTCAGATGAGGTTGATTAACTATGAATTATCATTAGTGATTGACTATTCTCATAATTAAAATGTACTGATGATTTCAAAATGTTTAACTCTTGAACAGGGATCCAAATCTGCTCAATCTTTCAAAGTTTAGTATACTCGTCTCTACATTCACTGGAAGCACACAGTTTGGATCCCTTTCAATTCATTTCAAATTCAACCAAGAATTATTCAACCATATGAATTAAAAGTATATTTATACAAAAAGTAGAACAACAAAATCTTTAGGAGCCTGAAGAAGCAGTACTTTGCTTCTAATACAAATCCCCTAAGAAAACAAGCAAACAAGCAAAATGTAACTTTAATTTCCCACTTTTGCTCTCTCCACCCAGGTGAGGATGGCAAGGAAGAGGCCAAGGACATTGCATGTTTACTACGGGACGCTCTCGATATATGAAGATATACTACCTCATTATACTTCATGTGCATTATGTCTCATTGACGGGTCATATGTGAACGACACCACTGAGATTAGCATGCCCGTACATGGGTACCGACTGGACACCAAGGATATTTGAGCATCAGAAACAGTTCTATTTTGCACCAAGTGGATCCTGATTTTAAATTCATGGTGTCTGTGAATGGACAAATATCACCTCAATTTCAGGGAAAGCTAGATGTACCTTACAGCTTTATTTTTAAATGAAGTGGATGGTTTTCATACATGAAGGCTATATGGGTATTTCCACGGGGTTGGGTTCATTTTTGTGACATCCAAAAACCCTAAATCTGTGGCTTTTTCAAACCAGGCAAATACAGTCCGATAATGACATTACCCCAATAACAGTATCTCACCCAGAAGTATTCCTCAAAGACCATAGCATATTGGAATTTGAGACCTGACAATTTCTTGCACATGCAAAAGCAGTGGGATGTCCATGGAACGTAGTGAAATTTTTGTATACCGGTACCTTCAAATCCAGAAAAGATTTCAAATCTAAATGTGTATAACTGACAAAAAAAAGCCATTTTCATCAATAGATCGAAGCTTAAGAAGATCTGAATTTGATCTTCATGGTGAAGTGACAAAGTGGATCACTACGTTACATGGACTTTGCATGAAAAGTGGACCCAACCCCATGGAAATACCCATATGTGAATGGGTGGTACTGTCCATGTAGGCATATGGGTATTGTATGAACACAGAGAATGTCTAATCGTACAGCTCTATTTTCACCAATTAGATGCTATTTCTACATTTTATGAATGGATCATATCAGTGCTGCTATTGTTAAGTTGTTGATTGAATGCCAGGGATACCTTAGCGTACAGCATTATTGTGCAGCAAGTGGATCCTCATTTTACATTCATGGTGTCTGTGAATGGACAAATATGACCTAAATATCAGGGTTATCTACCTTACAGCTTTATTTTTAAATGAAGTAGAGGCTCACCTTCAGGTCATATGTGATTGGGTACAATCGTTTATGTACTTGTACGGGTACTGAATGTACCATCGCTAACAAAGCATACAGCTATATTTTCACAAAATGGATGCCTTTTCTTAATTTGAGTCATAGGTGAATGGATCATATCAGTGCTTTTCGTATAAAGTTGTTGACTAAATGCCAGGGAAACCTAATCGTTCAGTTCTTTTGTGCACCAAGTGGAATCTGATTTTACATTCATGGTGTATGTGAACGGACAAATACCACCTGAATATCAGGGAAATCTACCTTACAGCTTTATTTTTTAATGAATTTTATGCCGTTTATGAAGGCTATATGTGAATTGATGGTTGTGTTGATGTAGGTATATGGATACCGACCAAATAATAATAATTATATTCAGTTCTTTTATAGCGCATAACACATAGCCATATCATGTCCCTATGCTCTTACTACACAGCAGAAAAAGAAATAACAGAATGGAGAATATAGATCTGCTTTAAAAAGCAAGAAAAACAATGTACATCTGATATTGTGCACTGGGCTCATGTACATGCAAATTATTTGCTAAATTTAAGCATAGCCTTATACTTATCTGAATCAGAATTATTTCTCAGGTAATTTGGGACTGAGTTCCATAGAATCGAGGCTGCATGTATGAAAGAGCGTTCACCATTAGATTTGGTTTTTATCGACCAAAGGCCATCGATTGCTCTATGTGCACATAGTGTATCCTGTTCTACACCTACGCCATTGTGAATGGATGATACCACTGCCAGTAATACATAGTTGCCAACTGAATGTCAGGGGAAACTAAGTAGGCAGCTCTCTTCATATGCACCCTGTGGATGGGGTTTTTTTACGTTCATGTCATACGTGAATTGCCGATACCAACTGACTAGCAGGGATATTGGAGCATGCATTTCTATTTATGGCACAAAGTGAATGCTATTTTATAAGCCAATATTTTGGCGTACAGATATTTTCGCGATTTCTGACCAGATTGACACATTGGCGTGTTGTTATTTTCACGTTTTTGACAATGTTTGTACACAAATGAATGTGCATCATATAGAGTGGAAATTTTCGCGAGGCCCTAACCGCGAAATTAGCGAAAATAAATCCACCGCGAAAATGTCTGCTTATACAGTAGCTGTTTGTAGATCTTGGCATGAATCTATGCACTAATGTTGACCCTTTCTCGCACCTAATGATAACCCCTGGCACTGAATTGCACCGAAGAAAGGGTCAACAGTCGTTCAGAGAGTCATGCATAGATCTACATGTATGCTCAAATTTATGAAACGCCACTCGAGTCATATGTGAATGAAAGATAGTATAAATGTAAAGAATGGTACATGGGTACCAAATGAATACCAATGATGCAAATATAAACCTTTATTTAAATCTGCTGCTGTGCTCTGTACTGTCCTTGTGTAACATTACAGGCTATATGTGAATGGAGAAAACCGAGAAGAGAGGTAAAGAGTACTGAATGAATACCGAATGTATCTGCAATGTGAATTCTACCATGTATGATGTAAGTATATTGTTACCAATTTTTGAACATGGGTCATGTATGTAACAGATAAAGCCTGCTAGCTAACTTTTGACACAAAGGACATCGAATCCTAAAGCTCTTCTTGGATCTGATGATAGATGTGATTTATTTGTGCATTTTATCACTGTACAGTGGAAATTCAGTATAAAGAGGTGCTTGGGACCATAACAATCCCTTGTTATAGCAGTAATCTCTTTTATAGCAGTGTTAAAAAAAACCAGTAAGTTATAAAGAGCTGGGACCAGATTTTTTTACTTCTTTAAAGCAGATATTTTGTTATATCAGACCTCTTTATACCGAGTTTCCACTGTACCACATTTGTGTGTCACAAGGTGATCGGAGAATACAACTGTGATTAGAAGAGACTGGGTGTGAAATACCAAAGAATTAAATCCTAAAATTCTATTTATATCCAAAATGTTCTTTCTATTCTTACCTCTGTTTTGTTTATGTGTGGAATTCAGTTAGACTTTCCAGTGTTGTAAAATGTAATACATTCCTAGGACAAAACATGTCGTATTACTGTTTGGAATTGCTTTATATTTATTTGCTATATGTCTGACTATCACACTTCATGTACAGTGGAAACTCAGTATAACGAGGTGTTTGGGACCATCAAAAATAGCTTGTTATAGTAGTAATTTCTTTATAACACTAAGTTTTTAAGAGCTGGGACCAGATTCTTTACCTCTTTATATCAGATATTTCATTATATCAGATCTCTTTATATCGAGTTTCCACTGTACATGTATTTGCCTTGCATCCACAGTACATTAAGAGGCAAATGTGATTTCCTCAAGCAATTTTTGTCAATTCGCGATGACAAATCTATTTATAAAATATTTATTTTGGATAAACTTAATCTTACCTCCCGAGCACTCTTTCTGGAAAACCTGGAAAAAATTCCAGCCAGGAAAAAATCAATTTGATACAAGTCCCTCAAAATCTGGGCAAAATAAGGGAATTTTAATCTCCTCAAGTAGTACGAGCACTGGTAATTGAGGATTCATCAAAATATGTTGAAATTAGGTCTGCATACATGTAGCTTTGACATGGGAAAAATCAGGGAAATTTTTGTTGTCCTCAAAATAGTGGGAACTCTAATGTAATAACCCAGAGGTTGCGAATGTGATTCCCATGTGGGTGCTGTATTGAGACACTCTATCACACAGCATTGTGTAACCTTCATTATGGGTCTTTGTATTATAAAGACAAATAGATTAATTTTGTTGTAAAAAATTTATTCATCGAAAAAATGATACAGGGTTGTTGGGGAATGTGTATTTTGTGTGTGATTATGAAAACACTGAATGTGCAGTATTGGATAAAGTTCGATGTTATAACCGTCGTAGCTTCCAACATGATTGCACATTGAAGTCGTGAGCTTCATATAGTCATATGAATTGGAAACAAAATTGACACTGTAAAATCAGACGAAATATTATCTGCAATATGCTCTATATTTGCTGCTGCCAATTTTCAGACAGAAACTCACACTTTATGCAGAAGTCTTAGGCAATGAGGTCTAAAATTTGACTTTATTGGATTTTCTCTTTATTTTGTATCATAATTTTGTTCACATTTCTTTTCTTGAAGGATAAATTTTGCCAAAGGATGACCAAATTTTTTGTTTCTCTTACATTATATACACTATCAAGATCTGAACCTGCCAAGCAGTATGTGGTGTAAAACAATTATTTTCAGATATTGATGGAAGTGTATTATTCACTCCTGACAGGATTGACTAATATGAGGATCTCTATTTCATTTATTTATTCATTGGTGCTATGTCAGACAAGTATTGGACAGACACTTCATTTGTATATGAATTTGTGGTTTGTAGATTTGTCATATTGTCTTCACATGTAGCTTTATCTATTCAATCGCCAAAATGCACTTTTTTTATTGCACCAATGCTATTGTTGGAATGAATAATTAAAAACCTCTATATGAGAAGTACCTATGGTACAAAGACTGATTGTGAGGGCTCAAATTTATGTGAATCGCAGACTAACTGATGATCCATCGACTGCATATGTGATCAATTTATGTTCAATGGAGAGACAATTTATTAGTAGGTTGATGAAGTTCATACCTAATCTAGAAAAAAAGTCTTTTGTGGAGACTAAATGTCAATTACATTTTTTTATAGTGTAAGAATTTGTGTTTTTTATGATTACTTGTGGAATTTCACTTTTATTATCTTTGTTCCCCTCTGAATTCTTATCTTAATTTTCTTTTAAAATGTCTTTCTTTATTCATCTCCATCACCTTCAATGCATCATAGTCATCTCCACCAATAAAGAGTTTTCAAATTCAGTCAAAACGAAGGGCACGTCGACTGAAAGTAGTAGGTTAGAGTTTTGCACGTTTGCTCATTGTTACATCACAGGCAGTGAGTAACAATGCAAGTAACAATGAGTAGACATGTAAAACTATGATGTACCACTTCCGGTCGACTATAACCCTGATGAATGAAATCGAGACCTCCATATCATCACCACTGCCATTACCACCATCTCCAACATCATTAACGGTCACGTGATGATCAACCCAATGATTTACTGTCAACTCTTCCTGTAGGCCAACTTATAGTCTGAAGACCCATAGACCAACTTTTCAAATACTGAAAACACGCTATGATTCGTCGTCACACTGCAAACTTTATGGAGCATCAAGTATCAAGTAACTCACCATGAGACAACTTATTACAGCGTGTTTCATTATTTGCAAAATAAGGCCCAAGACTAAAAGCTGTGTAGTGTGCAATGGCCATAAGTCGAACTTCTTAAGTACAAACAATTTTTTTTTCAACAAATCAAACAAAACCTGTGATATTTATCTCTTCTAATTCAAATTATTCTTAGTTGAACAGATTTTTTTTGTGGTCCTGATGGATTAGGCTGAGGCAGAGTTGCCTGTATTTACTACCGTAGTGATTTTTGTTTATTCTGTCCAGAGTACCTGATCGGAGACTCTTAGAGAAAATTGATTGATATTGTATTCATGTCAAGAGAATGATTATTGCATTTTCTTTTTTTGATGTACATATTGTATCACACACAACACATTGTGTCTTACACACTTCTGCCTGTTGTGATTGATGTTTTATTTTTATGAAATAAATGCGTCCAAAGGGATGAATACACCGATATTTATTTCTTCCATTATTTCGTCCCGATTGCCCTTCTTAATAGTAATGAACCCTTCAGAATGTGAGTCGATAATTAGTTCACATTAGGAATTATTTCTCAGCAAATTCAAATACATGTAATTTTTCTTCCTTGAGTTGGCAGCAATTGATTTTGTTTATTTCCATGAAATACAATGGTGTCTACATGTAGTTGATTCTCTATTGATTAGGATTCTGTTAAGAAAGAAGATTTTTATTTTTAAAAATTGTTTTTTAAGCAATTGATGTTCCTTGAAAAATTGTAAATTTTATTTTCTTTTGAGAAGAAAAATCATGGTGTCATCAATGCAATGCTGGCATGCATGTAGGTTGTATTTTCTTTTTTTAAAGAAAAGCAGCATTAGTGGCTCGAAGAAATTCAACAAGAAAAGTAATACTAGGGCGATACCACTTTGAGGGAGAGTGAAGTGATTGACTTTGCTTTAAAATGATACCTGTGTCGATTGGCTCACTACATCCAATTATCAATGACAAAAAGTAACAAACTATAAATATCTTTTAGAGCATATTTGCCATAGAGATTTATTTCCATTATCATTCAATCACTGTACATTATTCACATAGGTTGTTATCATAAATCTTCACATGATCATGATTTTTCATCTTCAGCCAAATTTCAATATTTCAACAACACATTTTATACAAAGCCAGGATTTGGCAGCCTGGGGTGTCTGACCCATTATGGGGTTTTGCTCCCCCCCCCCCCATCACCCCCCCTCCCAACAGCCTGAAAAGCAGATAAAAGATACAGGTTACCCCAAAGGAGCAGACAAACAAAAAAAATCCATCGTTTGCCTGGTCTTGGGGGGCATTTTGTGCCTTTGCACTCCCTGCAACATAACTAACAGAAAAAGATAGGGAAAACAATATAAAAGTAAAAAGATATATCAGGAGGCAATCCCAAAAGAGGCTCACAAATAAATACAATTCCATCTTTTGCCTGGTCTTCGGGGCGGGAGGGGGGGGGGAATATTCACATCATTTACATTCTCAGTACACTAAATAAACAGAAGGAAAAGATGGTGAAACCAATACAAAATTATAAAGGAATAAAGAGGACCTTGTTAGAACAAGGTCAAATGCAACACGATTCCTGATACATAATTTTGTGGTCCCATGGAACTTGTCATAACAAGATTTCAGAGAACAAAGAAAGAGCAGCAACAAAAACATTAAAAAATATATGCATAAATGTATGTTAACCAATCATAAATCTGATATGATATTGCACTAGGAAAACATCAAATACATGTACATGCCTGTATTTATCTGAATCTTCTCAGAGCACCTTCAGAATGAGTATTCAATAATAATTCTACTTTGTACAAATACTAATAATATACATGTATCTACAATAAAGTGTCTTGGTCTTTCCATATCCAATCTGTGCTCTGGTAACAGAATTGACCAGGTTACTATACAACTAACACAGCTCAAGTGTATGATTTGCCCAACAAAGCAATGCTTGTCTGATTTTTTGTGACACTAGAACTTCCATGATGATAGTTCTTTTAAAGTTGGGATTTCTAAACACCTTCATTTGAGAAGCAGATTTTACTTTGGCAGTACACTTGACGGATTTACAATAAAACTAGAACAACTCAATATAATTTGCTCAATATATTGGTGCTTGCACGAGGTTTTCATGACACTGCAAGTTCCACAGTTCTAAGATCTGATTCTTGTAAAACTCTGATATCAATACAACTAAAATCGGTAATTTCGGAACTCATTGGTGCTTGCATGAGGTTTTCATGACACAGCAACCTCCACAGTGCTAAGATTGGATTCCGGTAAGACTCTTATCTGAGAAGCTTTGCTTTGGTAGTAGACTTGACTGTCGGTAAAGGGCAAGATGGTGGGCTTCATGTTACCATGGTTACTCGTCTTGCTGGCGTGATCACCAGCATCTTCTGCAAGAGGATGACTGCCTTCTGTAAAAGGAAAAAGGAAAAAATAATCAAGAATAGGAATTTGTTTCACTGCATTTTTTTCTCCCAAATTTGTGCCTGTTGATAAAATCGTCAACAATAAGTGTTATCATTCTGCAATATATTTTCAAGAAAATAGTAAGACAACAAAAGTAAATGGGCAATTCCATGAGGTGGTCAACAATTTTGTATGCCAATCTTCACTTTTCTCTAATGTTCAGTAAATTATAAACATTGAAAGAAAAAGTTTCTTACCATGTTAAAAAATGGTGATACAGTGTATAAATTGAAATGAATTTTGTGTTGCTTATTTGAGAAGTATTTTGCCTTTTCTCTATTAACAAACACAAACAAAATGCAGATAACGATTGAATATATTTCTCATGTATTATCAAGTTCAAATCTCTAATTTATGACTTACCGGTATTACAAATGATTTTTGGAGTGAAAACAATTATTAAATGCTCTTAAGTGTATATCTGTGTTTTTTCTCTAAAATTTGGAATTTGGATTAAGCTCATTTGACCTTACCATTTGGATCAACTCCCTTCATATACTGACTCAGTCTGACATCGGGCACTGGGAGGAAGCCAGCAATGAGCGGAATGACCTCTAACGTGACCTCCGTGACCCCTAAACGCTTGGTTGGCATGGAAACGACCCCAGTGCTCCGTCCACACACAGCCCACATGCCTCCTTCTGTGTCTATCTCGTACATCAAAGATCGAGAGGAGTGCTTGGGGAGTTTGGTGAGGGTCTGGGGCGTGTCTTCGTTAGGAGTGGGCGTGGTCGGAGGAAGAGGGGGCGTGTCTAGCATCTTGATGGCTACGTCGAGGGTGCATAGAGTGCCTGCTTTGCATAGCTCCTCCTTCTTTGGGGGTTTGATGATGGAAGTGATCATAAACAAAGTCTGAAATGAAAAATGTTTAAATGGTCTAAAAAGTTTGCAGCAAAGTTGCAGTAAAATTACAGCAAAATACAGCAAAAAATATCAAGGGGCACTATCTTGCCCCCGAAGTTTCTCTAGGATTAAACATTAAACATTAACATACTTAAACTAACTGGAGATACCAAACTTTTAAGATACAAGGTCACAGTAGCACATATTGTAGAACTCATATCCAACTAGATGTCTGTGGAACTTGTGAAATTTCCAGTGGTTACGCAACTTGGTTCCTATCACCTAGTATGTATAATGGTCCTTAAAACCCCAGTCACGTAGAATCCTAGAAGCATGAACGATTGAACATGACTCCTTACTAACTTCACAGTTAATTGCCTCTGAACAATGTTGCTTCTATGTGACTGATGCTCAAGGGCAACTTACCTCGAAGTTGACAATTTCCAAATCGTAGGAGACTGGCTTTCTGTTGATGGTGATCTATAGTTCACAGAGAACTAGAGGGATATAGGTCCAGGCATTGTTGGGATATCAAACTGATTTATCAACTGAAAGAAATTCCCTCACAAAATGATGGGAATTTTAGATCCATAACTCACCTCAAAATTGACAATGTCGAAGTCGTAGGAGATTAGCTTGAGAGACTGGCTTTCTGTTGAAGGTGGTCTATAGTTCACAGAGAACTAGAGGGATATAGGTCCAGGCATTGTTGGGATATCAAATTGATTTATCAACTGAAAGAACCTCCCTCACAAGATAAAGGGCATTTTAGATTGGTAACTTACCTCAAAATTGACAATTTCAAAGTCGTAGGAGACTGGCTTAAGAAGCTGGTTTTCTTTTGATGGGGATCTATTTTTGATGAGAACTGGAAGTATATAGGTCCAGGCAATGTTGGGATATCAAACCAATTTATCAACTGAAAAAAAAACTCCCTCAAACTTAAAATAAAGGGTATTTGAGATCAGCCACTTACCTCGAAATTGACAATTTCAAAGTCGTAGGAGACTGGCTTGAGATGCTGGCTTTCTGGTGATGGTGAGCTATAGTTTACCGAAAACTGAAAGCAGATGGGTCCTGGGAGAGTTGGGATATCTGGGACTGGCTCTGCCTCCCATGCATAGCTCACCGATCGCCAGGCTTGTAATGGCTGAAAATAACAAAAATTACCATTTAGACATATTGCTTTATGGAGGCAGACTGGTTTTACTCGTAGGCTTTTGGTCAATGGTGTGAGAGATAAATTGTCTAAATAACTGAGATTTGGAGGCACGTCCCAGCAGACTTTTTTTTAACATTTATTTGCTGTCAGCCTCCCATGCATAGCTCACTGGTCGCCATGCCTACAATGGCTGAAAATAAGATGGATGGACAATTATAGGATACATATAATGATTCATACTATTACTATGAAATAAGTTCATCATTCAGTAGGTTGAAAAAAAAAAGCAATCTAGAAATAACATTTCATTAAAAAAAAAAGACTCGAAAATATAAAAGTACTTACAATGGATTTGAAGGAGTGTGCTGGTGTTAAAGTGAGTAACCTTTGACCTGTGACCTCCAGTGCCTCATTACTGAGGTCAAAGGTCAGATCACAAGAGCTCTGCACAGTCACCTGCAAAAATTTCCTTTCAAGGAAAATATGGACAAAAATATAGATTCAGTCATCAAATACAGTGAAATATTTACATTGGGCCGTTCTGAGTGACTCAGAAAAGGCTACTGCAAACAGATGGCTCAATCATTTCAAGATACACGGAAGCAAAAAAAAAAGATGGCAATATTGATAGGTAATTTCAATAAACAAATGACTAATTGTATTCCTGTATAAGCTGTAATGTTTAAAGAGAATGTCCAGAGACTTGTGTACAATATTCTTTCAAAACATAAAAATGACAACTCATTTATGTGTGATAAGGTCTTAAATTCAGTGAATTCACTTAAATTTATGAACGCTATAATATCAGCTTTCACAGCATATCAAGGATGATGTACAGTTTATCAAAACTAAATTTCAGCGAAAATTCTGTCTGTCCCATTTAAAAAAAATAATTTAAATGGCATACATCAAATAATTGACTAATTTTTGTTCTTGGCCTTACATTTACCTTTGTGCAGCTGTATATATCCTATGCTGGAATGTAAATGGATTTGTGAACTCCAATGTTGTCATCACAGTCTCTGACCAGGGACACTCAACAGAAAACTGCAAAGAGAAATTAAAAAAAAAACACAATTTCTAAGATATTAAATTGTTCTAGAAACCTCTAACAAAAAGAAACCCGATATACATGTATGAACATAAAATGTACAGTACTATTAATTTTAAACTAAATACAAGCTGCATTACACAGAAGTCATATTATCAGACAATATCTGCTACAAGCCCATCCTCAATCACACCTTCTATGTTCCATTACTCTTATCACATAAAGATTATTTCATAGCATGAAAAGGGGGTGCAATCATTTTACCTAAAAAATGGGTTTATTTCTCTCATTCTCTTAAACACATATGTGCCCGCATCCACTTTCCGATCGATCTACAATGTACCTACGAATCAGAAACATATTACCGCTTGTTCCATGCCATCAGAACTCAGACACATTTTGGGTGATTTTTACCATTTTTTTTTGGGGGGGGGGGGAGGCCATGTGACCTTTGACCCCCTGAACCCCAAATATAATCATTTCATCCTCACATGCTTACACAAACTTGAACCAAATTTGGATAAAATCCGTTCAATGGTTCTGAAGTTTTCACTGTTAGGAAATTAGGACAGACGCAAGGACAGCGGGACGGACAACCAGAAAACATAATGCCTCCGGCACCACCTTATGGTGGTGGAAACATAAAAAAGGGCTTTACCCACCTGAATAATGTGTTTATTTGCCTCACTCTGTAGACACCTATCTGCAATCACAACCACTCTCAGATTGATCTAACCCATGGTTCTTCATCCCCGCCAAGAATAGGGCGTTACATTCATCCATTCACAAAGCATACTTCATATTATTCCACTGCATGAAAAGAGGGGTATTTCTCACCTGTATGATATGCTTATTCCCCTCACTCTGCAAACACATGTCCGCCATGACACCCACTCTCAAATCAATCTCCGCATGGTTCTTCATCCCCGCCACGAACCGAACCTTCCCTCCATCCTCCGTCGCCTCCACCTCGTACTCCTTCGTCTTGAAGGGGAGGATGGTGAGATTGATGGGCGTGGTGATGGCCAGGGTGGTGCATTCTGGGATAGGGGTGTGGCCTGTGATCAGATGCAGGGTGACATCTTGTGGAATGCCACACAGCAAGTCTGGAAAGTGAAAAAAATGTCAAAATAATGGGCATCTTTTTTTAACCTATAACTGAAAAAAATTGTTACCTAAATATTTTTAATCAGGCAATTTCTTCTGTCGTTGTACAGTCCACCTCACTTCTTAACCTATGATTATCTTGATCTTGATTTTTTTGTAAGATAAACTTTCAATTAAAATGCCTTATCTGTTTGCTTTCAATCAATTAATAGCAAATTATGGATCATTCTGTTCATTGTTAGTCATCATGTGTAAATATTAGATTGAAACATAAAATAGTCATATATTTAAAAGTTGATAGTGATAGATGCATAGAAAAAAATATCCATTTTACAAGGGTCAAAAAACATTGCTTCATTTATTTGATAATTTTCCTTAAATTTGCAACATTTGAAATTTCATTTTCTTGCGTCATTTTGATCATATGCAAAACTACTATTTTGATTGCTGGGAAAATTGTCAGAGAGACAGAGAAAACAGAGACTTCGAAATGCTTAAGACAATCCCAGATTTGGGTCAATTTCAATGAGTTCTTTTTTTTTTGTCAAAATGTTCTTGCATCAAATAAAAAATGGTTACTCCACCAAAAATGGACATGATGTTTGGATTTTTTTCTCTTTCTGCTAATGTATCTGATAAAATTCTATAACATCAAATAAAAAGATATGTCGAACTTGTATTTGACTGTCCCAGCAGATTTGAATGAATGAAGGAAATAATTTCGTGACAGTGAGTTCCTACCAGGTTCTGTTGTAATTGTCAGTTGAGCTTCTTTGCTGAAGACCTCTATCTCCATTGAGTCGTCCAAATTGGCAACAAATTCCGCATTGAAGATCTTGCAAATGAGTTGCCTTGCTTGAAACGTGCCATTATCTGGAGACTGTAGCAAAACAATATGGAGCTCTATCAGTGATCTCTCTTGATCTGTAACCCATGATTTTTCTGAAGGGTTGCCACAGCATTTTTTGTATTTTGATCAAGTAATCAATCTTGCCACCACTGCATATTTTTTAGGAATTGTGGTAATATTGCGATATAGATAAAAGGCAAAATGCACATTTTATTAAGCACAAGTATCTACTCTGCAGAGTGTTCAAAGAGCATTGTGTATTATTAACCCGGCTTGAGCCTTGCATAGACTAGTGCACAACCATTTCAAGGAATATATATTTCTGCCAGTTATCCATTTGCCCACCTGTGTGGAGTTCAGCATAATGGGGATGAATTTCTTGCTGAACAACATTAATAACATCGCAAGGATTTCAACCAACAACTTCTCATTGAAAGATTCACGTCTTATTAACATTAACATTAACAGTAACAAGCTTTTTTGGGTGATTTTTTACAAGTTTTTTGGTCCTGTGGCCTTTGACCTTTGACCCCCTGAACCCAAAATCAAATCAGTTCATTCTCACATGCTTATACATACTTGAGCCAAGTTTGGTCAAAATCCGTCCAGCAGTTCCGAACTTATTGCGGTAACAAGCTATTTTGGGTGATTTTCTACAAGTTTTTTTGTCTTGTGACCTTTGACCTTTGACCCCCTGAACCCAAAATCTAATCAGTTCATCCTCACATGCTTATACATACTTGAGCCAAATTTGGTGAAAATCCGACCAGCAGTTCCGAACTTATCGCGGTAACAAGTTTCGGACGGACGGACGGACGCACGCACGCACGCACGCACGGACAACCCGAAAACATAATGCCTCCGGCACCACCTTACGGTGGCGGAGGCATAAAAATTACAACAATAAAGAAGAACTATGATGTTAAGCATGTTATAATAATAATAATAATATTGGCATTTATATAGCGCTCTTACAAAAATATGTATCACAGCGCTTTACAGTGTCATAGAAAATTCCCTTGATATACACATGAGTTTGTCCTCATTACAAATAATTTTGTCAGAAATGGTTACTTTTCTAACCTGAAATTGATATTCTAGCTCATTTTTGCCTGGGTGAATTTCCACATCTTGAAGAACGAGCGTTGTTGAGCATGTTTCCTTGGTAACCGCATCCTTGCTCTTGCCCAGTGATGTGGAACTATCTTGTCTTTGGAGAAGTACATTGGCATTGCTACACACCAGGGAGCTGGTCTCAACTGTAATGTGAAAGATTAGAGAACAAATTAAATGCATTACATTTTCTGACTGCATTCAGTAGAAATATATAATTTATATCACGTTGTGCAGAGGGCTCTGCACAACGCAATATCTCAAGAATATTGATGAACTAGAATTATCTGATGATAAACAATTTACAAAGACATAGGGATAAAGTATGACACAGAGTTAATTAGCGAATGTGCACTGTATCGAGGCGCACTAAAAATACGTGCAATTAGGGGCAAGATCTGTTTTAAATCACTGTGCTTTTACATCACACAGGTGCAAACGAAAGTTCGCGGTGTGCGATACAGGCACGGCAGTGCAGCGATTCACATGTTTTGGGAATGACCACATGGTACAATTAGACCAATCAGCTAACTGGAACTGTCTAAGCCATCTTATAATGAACAATAGGCCTATACCAAAATATAGGTATTTTTTCCTAATTCTTTCCTGTACGTTCGCACATCGTTTCTGAACAATGTAAAATGTGAAGTCCAGCTGACTTCCAGTATCACATGCAACGTTTCTTGAAACCCTCCACTGTTCACAAATCCAAGACGGTTGTCTGGTGATTTCACGATGTTGGAAAATGCCCATTTTTAGTCAGTCAGTAAACGCCATCTTATGGCACAATGAATCTGCATTGAACAAGGCGCCTTAGCACGGGGTACCGCGTTCAGCACAAAAATGCAAAATGAGTCAACAGAGAATGAAGGGCAGCTAGAGGGAAAGAACAGTCATGGCTGATGGAATTTTTGCCGCTTAACTCGGGGATATTGATCGAAAGTTGCAATTAATCGCAAGGTACAGTTGATCGGAACGCGCAAATCAAAATCATTGGTTCATGGGCACATTCTTATTAGAAGCACATATCATGCGCAAATGAAAATGCGCATTATAATTTGCAAATGATTTGCAGTTGATCTGCCATCAATTGCAACTTTCGAACAACACCCCCTAAGTCAATGTTGTTCAGAATTCGAAAGCCTAGTTTTAGAACAAAAATGCTCACCCTGTTTTTTGCTCTCCTCCCCAAACTTGACCTCTGACCCAAAGACAGGAACCACACCCCCTTTCTCTTGACCTCTTGACCTTGCATCCAGGGCCCTGAGCCTCTGCAGGCTGTCCTGGGAAGGGCTCTTCTCCAATCTGATTGGCTGGCTTTCCCCACCCCCACTGGCCAATGAGAGCTGATCATGCAGCTGGAGAGTGATCTGATGGACAATGATCGGGGCAGGCAGGTTGGAGGTGAAGGTGACTTTGAGGGTGATGAGCTCCTCCTTGCCAACACGACCGGTGGGCGGGTCAAAGGTCAAGGTGGGCATGGCAAAGATGAAGTCCCATGGGAACAGCGGCTTTGTCTCTTCTGCAACATCAAAAAGTACAAAAAATGTTTCAAATGACAGAACGTTACCTGTATATCCCTCAAAGATTGCATATGGTTATTGTTATTATCATAGTCATCATTGAAATATAATAATTATCATTTTCATTTTTGTTACTGTCATCGTTATTACCATTGTCATAATCTCATCATCATCACCACCACCTTCACCATTACAATCATCATCATCACCATCACCTTTAGCATCATCATCTTCATCATCATCATTATCATCATCATCATCAGCAGCATTAATATCACAATCATCATCAGCAGCAGCATTATCATCATCATCACGAACACCTCCATTATTTTCAACATCATTATCATCACAATCATCATCATCACCACCACCACGACCACCACCACCACCATCACAACATCACCACCACCATACCAATACAATGTTACCTTTCTCATCATTCTGTTCGACCTCTCTGGCCACTCTCTTCAGCTCCTCAAAGTAGGTTCCCCTATCGGGGTCAATGAACTTATCTGCAGCGAGCTGACAGCACAGCTTCAGATACGTGATGCAATGATTCAAAGATGGAATGTTAGTTTGTGTACGAATTCTAATATCTTTTCTCCATAGTTTGCATTTTTGTACACGTGCTGCCACAGTCAACATCAACAACGTCATCATCATAACCACCATCATCATCATCATCATCATCATCATCATCATCATCCTCATCATCATCATCATCATCACAATCATCATCACCACCACCATCATCACCACCACCACCACCACCACCACCATCACAACATCACCACCACCATACCAATACAATGTTACCTTTCTCATCATTCTGTTCGACCTCTCTGGCCACTCTCTTCAGCTCTTCAAAGTAGGTCCCTCTATCGGGGTCAATGAACTTATCTGCAGCTAGCTGACAGCAGAACTTCAGATATGTGATGGAATTAGTCAAGGAAAAAATGTTAATTAAATGTACAAATCATCAATCCTACAATTGTTTCCTGGTGGAAGCAGTAACCCAGCCTTCGTTTTTCAAACCCAATTGTAAAATGTTATCATCGGCCAAAATTCAATATCTCAATATTCAAAAGGGAATTACATTTTTTTTTTTTTTTTTGAGAAGAATATATGTGATTGCTGTTGAGTTTCTTGTAACAATATACCAATTGCTTCATATTATACACTGTCAGCCAGCCCAAGCCTGCATTTTCAAACTCAATTGTAAAGTACAATAATCAGTAAAAAGTTAATACTTAAATATTCCAAATGCAGTTATTATATTGATTTGAAAAGGATATTTGAGATTGTTGTTGAGTTTCTTGTAGCAATCTGCCAATTGTTTCCTTGTAGAAGCAGTAAGCCAACCCCAGCCTTCGTTTTCGTACACTTTCAGAGCATCGGTCATGAAACTCTCTGCTTTGTGAAGTTCCCCAGTTTTCCTGTCGTAGGCAAATAAGATTGTATTAGATTTAGTCTTTGTATAAATAATCAGAAAATAAATGTTCACAGAATTGCACAAAAATTGAAAAGAATGTTCAAAGCCATAAATGAATAATACATGGGAAATTACTTTCCAAGAAAATGAATAATGGCAAGCTAATGAGTGAATAAAGGGTTAAAATTACGATGTTAGGGACTTTGTATATCATACTGCTGTTTCCTTTGTTGGCTTGAGTAAATAAACAGGTCATAACTGAAATTATCACACTTTTGACTAGTTTATAATATAACCATTATAATTTCATTTATAATCGTGTCTAAAAGAACTTCTGTACAGTTTAGGTAACATTTTATTCGCACATTATCTGTTCAATTTCAATGGTAAGAATTCCATCAAAATTAAAATCATCATCATCATCATTTATCCATGGACATAGTGTACCAGGGGTACACTTTATGAAGCAATTAATTATAAATTTGCAATCTAAAATGTTGGCTTCTTATTCTTTGCCCGATGGATTTAATTTGAAAACGTAAAAATTTTGTGGACAAAACTGCTATAACTATAGCCTAAAAATAGTTTGCCACGGCCTGAAAAATAGCAGCCCTGTATTTACTCTCATGATGTGACAAAATGAAGAAGTTTGAACTCACATATAGAATGAAGCCAGATCTTTGCCAATGAGTCGAGCAGAACGCATTCTCCCTATGTGTTTGAAGGTGCCCATGGCAAGCTCAGAAAGTTCCTGTCGTAAATTGTAACATAATTGGTGAAGCACTATAATGTGCAATTGAAATTATCATTTAATTAAGTATTAGCACTTAATATCTAATTTATAGTTAAAGGGTGTAAATCTTTGCATTTTTTGCCTCATTTGGGTTTTACTTATATAATAATAACACTGTTTTTACTTTATTCACATATTTTAAGTATATTCATTGATTTTACTGTAATTTTTAAAGTTTTTATGTAATATTTTAGATTTGTATACATGTATATATATATAAATATATATATATACATTGATTTTAACTTACACAGACTAACTGAAAAACAGCCTCTGGCTGATGTTAGTACCGTGAATAAATAAAATAAAAAATGAAGTATTAGGATTTCAAATATATTGTATGGAATATTAAATCATAAAAGCTATAAATTATAATTCTTACTGAATTACGCAAACTTTTCAAAAAGACGAGACCTGACACAGTTTCCAGGAATTTTTCTAATTTGATTCAATTTTTGTTTTTCAATTTCAACAGAAATATGACACAATACAGGTGTATTAATGCATTAAGTACTGCAAACAAAATCTAGACAGAGCAAAAAAAATTACTGTAACTACATATATCATTCAGATTTTAAATGCAATTTACAGAAATACGTAGGAACACAACTCAAAATCAAATTATTATTCAAACAATTTGAATAGGCATACAGAAAATTATAACGAGCATCTACAAACAGGACAAAAAACTATAATCTATTTTGGAATGTGTTTTTTGACAGAATTTTCACAAATGGAAGTTTATAGGCCATTTTTATATACTTACCAAATAATGTTTAGTAAAAGCCTCTTGAGAACTCAATGCTTCTCTTAGCATCTGATTGGGGCTGTTTTCCCTGGCATGGCTTTCAGCAGTCTGTCCCATTCCAGAGAGGAGGTCCACAACAGAGTTAAGCTGCTCTTAGCATCAGATTAGGGGTGTTCTCACTATCACATATATTTACTTACCAAATAATGTTTTGTGAAAGCCTTTTGAGAGCTAAATGATTGTCTTAGCATCTGATGAAAGTTATTCTCACTGCCACTTACATTCACGTACCAGATAATGTTTAGAGAAAGCCTCTTGGGAGTTCGATGCTTCCCATAGTATCTGATTAGGGTTGTTCCGGAGCTCAATAATTCTCTTAGCATCTGATTAGGGTTTTTTCGCGCTGGATTCACTTACCAAATAATGTTGAGTGAAAGCCTCCTGTGAGCTCAGAGCTTCTCTTAGCATCTAATTGGGGCTATTCCCACTGCCACTTATGTTCACCTACCAGATAATGTTTAGTGAAAGCCTCTTGTGAGCTCAGTGCTTCTCGTAGCATCTGGTTGGGGCTATTTTCCCTGGATTCACTTACCAAATAATGTTTGGTGAAAGCCTCTNAGCGAGCTTGCTGATCGGATCCCCAGTGGGAGAGCATTCCACAGAAATGGAGCTGATGCAGAAAATGCCTTCTCTCCCACGGATAAATTTGTCTTTTGAACTGTGAGCTGTTGTTTGTTTGAAGAGCGCAAATTTCTTCTTGGTACATATTCAGATATAAGGTCTTATCTTGCATATACACAGGAGACTGACCATGCATTGTTTTCCATGTGTGAATTAAGATCTTATATTCTATTCTTTTAGTGACCGGTAGCCAATGAAGATATTTTAGGATGGGAGTGATATGAGAGAAACGAGATCTCTCACTGAGGACCCGAGCAGCAGAATAAGTATGGTTTAGGATTTTATGTATTCTAGAATTTAGTTCAGGTAAATAAAAACATTTGAGACTGCAAAATAAACTTGGAATATCATACACTTAAATCAAGATATCTAATTAAATCAAAATAAACTTAATTAACTAAACAATAAACTAATTAAATAAAAAATAAACTTAATGGAATATCATACACTTAAATCCAGATATCTTATTAAATAAAATCATTTGAGACTGCAAAATAAACTTGGAATATCATATACTTAAATCAAGATATCTAATATAATTTCATTTACATTGGTGTGAAAAATAACTTTGGAACAGTTTATGTACACTTTTGATAGCAGAATGTACATGGACAATTTCTATGGAACATATTCCCATGAGATCATCATCGTTTTTCCACAGAGCTTATGCAATGATTTTGTTTTATGAAGCAAGGCGTTATAAATATGTAATCTAAAATGTTGGGTTATCACTACATTTACAAATAGGATGTCACAAAATGATTAGAATTTGAACTCACATATAGAATGAAGCCAGATCTTTGCCAATAAGTCGAGCAGAACGCATTCTCCCTATATGCTTGAAGGTGCCCATGGCAAGCTCGGAGAGTTCCTGTCGTAGATTAGAACATACATGTAAATGGTGAAGTATTATGATAAAATATAACATAATATAAAATATAACATCATTTTCAATAAATTATGCAAACTTTTTAAAAAGGCTAAAAATGAAACAATTTTCAATAATTTCTTAAGATGATTCATTTTTGTTTTTCAATTTTAACAGAAATATGACACAATGCAGGTGTATTAACCCTATTCCAACTGGGGGGGGGTCAATTTGACCCCCCCTCCACAAATTTTGTGATCTCGCCGCCGCGCAAAATTTTTTCACCGCGAGACTCGCTGACTTTTTACTTTCAAGTCTTGCGCAACTTTTAAGACTATTTTCGCGAAAATCGGGC
>BQKZ01001861.1:0-11150 GCA_036244855.1 Temnopleurus reevesii | reverse complement strand
GTGAGTCATACCGTGATAAATAATTTGGAACAGAGCAATCGTTAAATTTTTGGAATGGGGGTCAAATTGCATTAATAAATTGATCTAATACATTATGAATCCTCATCTGAACAATATGGATACAATGAGCTAAAACCATAAATTTCTGTATAGTTTTAATCAATCTTTAAACAGAGGTTCATTAATGCAGGAGAGAGAAATAATAGATTGTGATAAAATTCCAGAGGATAATTTCTATTGCAGAGTTGACAACCAATCTGGAATATTGATGGGAATTGAGATGCATAATATGTAAAATCAGTGATTACTTCCCAAGTGAATGACTGAGCGTATGGTTACTGTTACCATGTTTTGGGGTCACATGCTTGGTCATTCAATTTGCCATTTCTCTTTTCAAGATTGGCGTGTTTCGATCAACCGCAACTTTTGAACAACACCAACTTTTGAACAACACCCCCGTACTCAGCTTTATCCCTTACAAATGTAAGGGAGAAGGCAGTTTCAAATCCTAGACTGCTCTGACTTCCTTATGATGCGGAGCTGATTTGGTATTCCTTCTGATGAGAAGCTTGTATGATGGATTATTCTTAATTTTACAACTAATCTCAGTATTCAGAACCTCAATCAAAGATTGTCTATGTATTTGAATGCTTGTGAGATATACTTAAACACTCTACTAAAATCAGACCATAAGCTGGTCATAAAGTGTGTAATTGACTTCATACATATTCTGTAACTATTTGCTTCTCTATTCGTGTACGTGTTTACCTTTTGTTGTGCGTAGAGCCACAGGCTTGCCGTGTAGTGTGAGTATGTGTTGATGTGTGCTGCATCACTGCTCTTTTCACACTTCTGTAGGACTTCGAGACAGCTCAGGAATACCCAGCATGCAATGCTACCCTGCGGCATGCTCACCTGTATTGATCAATAGAATTAGGTTTTATAGCTTTCTTAACTTTGTTTTTATTTACTTAAGCACTTGCATTTTATTTTATTTTTCTTGCATTAATTTACAGTTATCCTTGTTTTTAATGTTTCACTTATTCTATATTCATTTAAAAATAATAATTGGATTTAAAACATGATTTACCTACCGATTCTTGAAGTACATTTGACATTTGTTATTTTAACAACCATTTGACCCTGAAAAGCTCTATGACTGGGCTGAAGGGATAAATAAATTATACATGAATGAGTGAATATACAAATTAGATAGATGGAAAGAACGCACCCACATAAGGCAAAGAAAAATTCATATGCCAAAATGGCAAAGTGCATACTACAATATGAGGGACTATACATATTTCTCTACTTCTTTCAATTTTTCTTGTTTTCTTTCCAATTATTTTAATTCCATTCTTTCTGCTCTCTCCTCTCACATATCATTTATTTTGTTTTATTCTCTCTATTCTATATCTCGCACTCTTTACATTTACATACATCAGGCACCCCGCCACATCCCCTCCTCTCTCTATTCCTATTTTGTTCCCAGTAACTTAATATATTTTAAATCTCTGTAAATTTATAACTCTTTACAAAATAATCTAATTTTCATATAGATTTCTCTAAAAACTCTTTGCATCTCTTTTACCTCCAGTATTTTGAGTTCCTGTACACAGTTATGCATGAAGTTCTGCGCTCGATAGGCCACCTCCCACGGCCTCTTGAGCAGAAACAGAAGAGCAGACTGTCGAGAGAATAGATAGTTCCTGACATCGAGCAGGGTTGGTTTGCCTCTCTCAAGCATCTCTCGTTTGTCCATGTTGACAGGTTTTGAGAGGTTGAGGCCGTCCCAACAAGGGCAGGGAGCTTGGAAGTCTGCTAGCCACTTTGGAGTTGCTGGTAACAAAAATGATGATAAAGAAATTCATTCATTTATTTCTCCAAAAGCCAACAAGTTGGTAAAAGAGGCTGGCGATAGGCGAAAGATTGACAAGTTGAAAACAAATATCAAAATTGGAACCTGTCAGGATTCAAAGCAATGTCTAAGTGTTACCCGACCATTGTAAGATTTACATGTACGAGACCATTAAAGTGCCAGAGGGTCGGGTTAAAACTATCCCATAACAGGGAACCATCAAGTCAGAGGGATTCAATTAATCAAACAAGTGATAGGGACATGAGATTAATGTGTATTTATCTCCAACTGACCAAAGGAGGTAGCACATGCTTTGTTCTAAACATTTTTTAAGAAGATGATTCTTCTTAGACATTTCATCTGTCTTTCTATCTATCATTTGTCCAGAGGTCGACGTTCCGGAGTATGCATGAGGGTAGAAATTAAAATATGAAATCACTAAATAACGGAACTAGATGATTTCTCAGAGAAGAAAGGCTTATACCAAAAACCATATGCTTCCTCTTAAATATAAGAAAACATTTGGCTCAAGCTGTTTGGTGATTCACATGCCAATTTTCATCCCATACAGATTCAAGAAGGTTGATATCTTATTGTATTTATATATCTATCTATCTATCTATCTATAGTGACACCTGTCTTAGCGGCCACATGTTTGTAGTGGCCACCTATTCTCTCCGTATGAGAATGTGTGTAACAATTGGTCACCAGTCAACAGTGGCCACTTTTTTCCATTCCCCTTGGGTGTTCACTGTAGACTGTACTGTATCTATCCATTCATCCTTTTATCTTGCTAAATCTCACCTCCTGCTCTTGAGTTGATGATGAATTGAGAAAAGAGTGCATCCAGCTCATCATATTGCACTAAAGCATCTTCAAACTGTCTCAGAGTCTCAAACATAAATGCAAGCTCCTCCTAATTAAGTAAACAAGAAATAAAAACGTTAGGAAGAATAAATAGTTTCCACAGAAATTTGTGATTTTCCATCTAAAGATCCTAAGAAAATAACAAATATAGATCAAAATGTGGAGGAAATAAGTTTTTCATAAAAAACTACTGATGTTCTATAAGATAAAACAAAAATCCAAGCAGGGAAAAAAAACAATAAGAATGTATAATACCTATATGAGACCGACCACAAAATTCAGAAATATTCAAAAAAAAGGATTCAACATTTAAAGTTTGTGTTTAGTCAACTTTTTGCAATTAAAATTATGTTATTCTTAGAGCACTCTCAACTTTTTCATACCTGAAGCAGAAAATACTGGCAGAAGTTCCAGTCCTTGTCATTCCTACTTTCCCGCTCAGCCCTGATGAGTTCTTCAAATCGACCAAGGACCCGATTGTAAGCCAGGAGAACCAGGTACCGCAATCGCTGCATGAAGAGCTGCCAGGAATCCTGGTCTCGAGGGGTGGGGACTGGATTGTTAGGCTCATGGAGGACTATAACCCTGTAAATAAGAACACAAAGAGGAATAGATTTTGATCAAGATTTGGGTCTAGAACCCCGTTGTAGGCAAAGATTACAATGTATAACTGCATGAAGAGCTGTCAGGAATCCTGGGCTGGAGGAGTAGATACAGGATTGTTAAGCTCATCAAGGACTATAATGATGATAATGATAATAATAATTAGATAATTTATTTAATGCAGTCACTATATGGATATACTCTATAGCACTGTGATGTTAGGGTCTGTGGATATTGTTACTAAAATAATGATTAAAGGTACAAGATATTATTGAAAAGCTTCAAGAAATAAAATGAGTTTTCAACAAGGTTTTAAAAACAACAACAGATGGAGATGATCTTAGTTCTATAGGCAATTTGTTCCAAGGTTTTGGAGCAGCAGAGCTGAATGCGCAGTCACCAAGTGTCACTTTTGTTTTAAGATGTGGTAGTTTTATAATAAGTTTGTCCTGTCTACTTCATAAATTGGTGGAATATTTGTGTGACTTAAAAGATACTAATTCAGACAAGTAATAGGGGGCCTGACCGTTCAGTGCCTTGTAGGTGAGCAACAAAATTTTGAATGCGATCCTTTTCCTTATGGGCAACCAATGCAATTCAATAAGCACAGGGTTAATATGAGAAAATTTGGAAGAGTTGGACACAGGTCTATAACTCTATACATGATAGAATATGAGGTATATACTTGAGACGTGGACTGGATTCTAAAATCAGATACCAGACTGCATCTAACACTGCAAGAGCAGATCAACAGGTAAGGACATGATTGCTAGGCTCATGAACGAATACAACTCAGCTGATTACAAAAGCGCAAAGAGATTTGATGAAGGATTTCTTTGCAAGTTAAGGGACCATGGCGGTGTTTCACTGCAAGTGGCCGAATTCTTTTGTTAATAAGCTAGCCAATATATTCTAATGTAAACACACAAAATTCGCTCAAGCATTGTAAACAAGGTCTAACATAGAGATAATTCAATACCTATCTGATTGCTTGCTACAGAAGTCGTTCCTAATCTTGTCCAAGACAGACGTCCGCGGCAAGAACTTCTGCTTGTTCCCTCTCTTGGGATTGGACGTCTCTACGAGGATGATCAGCCAATCACTGACGTTGCGCTCTTTCAAAGATTGTTGCCAAGCTGTGATGTCATTCTTCACACAGACTTTGTAAGCATCCGCATCCTGAAGAAAGAAATTAATATATACATTGGTGATGATATTAAAAAATACACAGAAATTGCTCCACACCCTGTCACTAGATGTATGATGGAAGTCTATAAAGGCACGCACCTTATTTCTGAGCAAATATAACAGTAAAATATATCATTCAATCACTGAATCTGTTATCACTTGAAGGAGAATATTCTGAAGATTATGAAGATATAAACATTGAACAGAAAAAAACATTAAAAATCGTCTACGAGGAACAGTTTCCGACAACGTCTTTCAAACTGTAGTAGTTTTGGAACACATATTAAGGCACGCACTGCACTTTGCCGATCAAATAAACGATAATTATCAAATTTTATTGCTATATTTTCTACTTCCTAATGTCATATAAATTCTAAAGATTAATAGGAAATAGGATAAAATCATTGGTACCAAAGAAAAATTACGATTTTGTGCATTAACAAAAAATGATGTTTGCAAAGGCTTCCTTAGTCCCATGCATAGACAAGCCACAGAGTTTTTTCTAGCGCGTATTTGCCATAGATAAAACGCGCATTTTGAATGCGTGCCTTTTTATTACGCGTGCCTTTATATGAGCAGACCATATAATCATTTAGCCTATTTGAATATGGAAAAGTGAACATTTCACATGTGGATGATCTCCAATGCTGAGCAGAGGGCCAGCAAGAGATGAAAAAGATAATATTCAGGGGCCAGTTGATCTGTTAAGGCCCAAGCACACCAAATCCGGCACAGCATAACGGCAGGGTATTTACGCAGTATCTTGGTTATTGATCTGTGCGTTCTTCTGCCCAAAGGATGTTCAAAAATTGGCCAATCACAGAGGAGACATCAAGTAAAAACCATGCTGTGGTGCCATGCCGTGTTTGTTGTGTGCCGGGCCTTTAAGCTCGGAAGAGATCTTTCTATTGCGTAGAAGATATGCATTTGACATTTTTTCAACAACTCTATATATGCCAACCATTCTAGATTATAAAATCTCCCTCACACCTACATGTATGCCAATTGAGGTGGTCGAATGCTGACAAGAAAGGCCATCAGCTGAAATTTGGCATCCCCACAGTAAATCTTGTGGCACCCTCTTACCTTAAATTTGGTGCCCCCTAACTCTGACCTAGCGCCCCTCCCCCACCCCAGTGACGCATGCACAATAATGTATACGGTAAGCCAAAATTTCGCGGTTTTACAGTGTGGTTATTTTCAGACCATGAAATTTGCGAATATAAAACTACCACCAAAAATTTCAGCTTTACAGTACTTAACTCTTAACCTGCTGCGATATGTAACCCTAGACTGCTAGGTTTTATGCAAAGTATGGAGTATTGTGTGCTCAGAGTTGACAGAAGCGAGTCAACGTGAGTGACTGGAATCGACAGAAGCAAGTAAAGAGTTAAGACTTACCGGACACTCTGTCCAGTATGTGTGGAAAACAGGAAGCTGAAGCAACTTGCGATCATTCTCCGTCGGAAGAAGATCAGAATTGTATGGAACAAAGTTGACGTCGACGTAGATCATCTTCGGTGCACGTCCATATGATCTGAAAGGAGGAGTTGAAACAAAAGTAAGAGATAATATAGTGGCGACAAATATTCTTGGGGGACAGATTATCACTAATAAACCTGCAATTCACAACACCTCTTACATTAACTATTTACAATGATAATCCTTACTATTATTTGTAGACAATATAGATTTAATTGTAGAAATGTATGAATGCATAGATACAAAAAAAAATCCTAATGAAATCTGTCAATTGACTGAAGAAACAAGGGGTTATGTTTTATTTCCTTGAATTGTCAATCTGACACCTGATCCCTGCTTACGTAAAAGTATGCTGAAGAAACACATTTTTACAAATCCACGTAACACTAAATTACTGTAAATTTGGTTGATACTTTACTTGCAATATATTTATGGCAATATGTTACAAAAAAGAAAGCCATCATACCTTTCTCAATAGAAATTTCCGTAAAAAAATACAGGTACATTTCAAGCACAGTGATTCTAATAATTGATTAATACACTTTACCTGCGCCATTCTACTGCTTCTCTTGGCAAACTCTGAGCCAACTCCACATGAATAGAAGAGAACAACTCCTGCTCTCCATGACCTATTATTATAGAAAAAAGGACAAGAGCAGAGTTGATTCAAATATTCAAGATAATCAGAGGGTCTGATAGAGTCAATCCAGACAAATTCTTTCATTATGAAGATGGCGGTAGAACCAGAGGCCATAGCAAGAAACTCAAGAAAGTAAGATTCAATTTGAAAATTAGACATAACTCTTTTTCAATTCGGGCCATCAACAACTGGAATGGTCTCCCCAAGGAAGCAGTTTCTGCAACTTCCATCAACATGTTTAAGTCTGCTCTTGAGAGACACTGGCTATCCCATCCATTAAAGTTTTCCCCATACCAGAGATGAGTTACTCAACGTGACGAGGGGCAAATAAGCTATTAGCTTTACGTCTCTACATTCAAGTAAATTCAAGTAAGTAAGACATTAATTTTCACCTTGAAACCTGTTCAGGACCGACTTTATGATTAATTCATATACATGAGCACCTGCATCCAAACTGTACCCAGTGTCCAGCCCTCAAGTCTTGTGCAGTTTGCCTATGGCACGTCCTAATGTTAAATACACGCGCATAAATAAGCACACATACACTTCAACACAATCGCTATTGAGGCTGCCAGGCGGCCTGTTTCTAGGCCCCCATGTCCCTCACGATCATCCGATGTTACGCGAATATGCAAGCGCTCTTCATCAAGTTATGCACATCGATTGAAAGCTCAGAATTTCGGCTACATAATGATATTAAAATGAACCTAAAATGTTAGATTTTGTGGCATATGAAAGAGCAAAACTGCTGAAGAGGCTGTACACTGGTGCTTAAACGGTATATATAATTAAATTATATAATTTTGTTTTTAAAAATGTACGAGATGAAAATCAAAATCAAATAGCTAACTACATGTTATTTTCTTGATGAATGAAATAAGAATTAATTGCATTCAGAGCTGGTCATACCTTTACTGCAGCTCACAAATTAGTCAAATATCTGAACTTCTGAAGCACCATCTAATATCTTTCCCAAACTGATCTATCGGTTTCGTTTACTTGCCTTTATTTAATCATTTACACTATTTATCTAATATTTAATCACGATCAGGATTCACATTTTGGCTCAATCAAGTTTAACTCACAGTCTTGTCACTAATGAAGTCACAATCTGCCTGCTCAGATTCACATGCCAGTGTTAAGACTCACAAATTCAAGACAGTCAAACTCACAGGTGCAATTATTTACATTGATCCACACACTGACTCAGTGTTGGCACCGCACATCATGCACTGCCACTGGCACTGGCACTGGCACACAGCCCGCTGCCGGGCCGGCAGTGTCAATCTGCATGTGGATATTTGCAAATAAAAACAGAATTCCAGAACAAAATACTCACAGGTTACTATTGGCTTGTTCTCCATTTTCAGATCATCATCAATTCTGTAATTTGAATACAATAACACCACAGAATCCGTCTAACTGGAACCGAATATTAACGTTGAAAATGACCCCCTGAGATTCACAACAACATGCTAGCCTAGTAGTAGCTCTAAGAAAATTAATTTATCAATACAAGCTGCAATACCTAATGTCAGGAGAAACAGAGCTAATCCAATATTTCAATGATTTTTAGCTATTTTATTAGAGTGATTTTGATTAAAGTGTCATATATTTTATCGCCATATCAATCAAATCATTAATTTATTACTCTCCAAAACTATTTCAGCCTGAATCAAACATAACGCATTAACGTGTAGAAAATGGATGAGACTGGAGATCTTCGGAGAAAATCCTATAAAAAGGAGGAAAATGTGCAGGGTATTCGATTCTTAACCTTCAGCTTGTATGTATTTGGATTTCTGGTATGTTATAATGAAGGAATACAGCATTTTAATCTTCTTATTTTGTGTAAATTTTCAACAGTTGAAAACCTTACTAAGCCTTACTGAACTGTCCTGTGCATGTGCCACGCCCCCGCCCAACAGCTGTCCCTCGGGCTCGGCCCGGGGATTGAATACAGCCGGGCCCGGTGGACGTACGGTACCCTCTGCTCTGGGGCTGGCTGGTATACACATTAATTTATTGTGGGCAGGGATGGGTTGGGTGGTTATCTAACTTAAGCACAGAATTTTAGCATTCTTTCTCTTTTGAAAATCGATGCATCAAATGTTCAATGTTTTGTTTTGTTTTCCAAAGCACATCCAAACTAGTTTGATCTACAGTGTAGTAAGTAGTATAGGCCCTATACGTTAATTCTTGATAATTGTATTTGTAACGTCATGCACTTATATTAAGTTAGACTTAGAATGTTAGATCATCATTTTTTACATATCCAGAGGACTATACACATTTGAACTGTTTGAACAGGTTATAAGATGATACAGAATTGTTGAGGTATTCAACTGAATACGGTATTAATGTGATGGAGTGGTTCTGACTCTTGCCTTTCAACCCAACCAAGGTTCCTAGGTTCGAATCCCACCCATGAAGTTGTTTTCCTTTAACAATGAATTTATCCACATTTTGCTGCACTCAACCCAGGTGAGGTGAAAAGGTACAGGCAAGAAAAAATTCCCTGAATGCTGTGAGGTCCAAATGGTAGCACTAGCCAGGCTACACCTTGCTATTTATGAAACAGAGCGCTTAGAAACACTTTGTATTACAGGGAATAATTTTCCTGGTATTGCATCGTAATTTGCTCTGCATTTTAGCATGATTGCTCTTCAAAATATATTTTGTGTAGCAACTTTTTCTTGTAGAACTGTATAGAAAGGAATTTGACAAGTTTCCACATTGTCTAAAACTGCTTATCAAATGTGAAATGTAAAATTATTCCCTGTATTAAGCACTTTATAAATGATGTTATTATTATTGTTATTATTATCATTATTATTATTATCATTATTATTATTATTATTATTGTTTCATTATTATTATTATTATTGTTATTATTATTATTATTATTATTATTATTATTATTATTATTATTCTTTTTATTATTATTATTATTGTTATTATCATTATTGTTATTATTGTTATTGTTGTTATCATTGTTGTTCACCCACTGACTATTGGAACCGGGCAGACCCTGCGCAAGTCTATAGGAATTAAAGAATTAGCTAGTCAATGGGTTAAATATTGCGCATCATTGTACGGACACCAGGCATTCTATTTATATTTTGAAACTTCTCTCTCCTTCCATACAGGATCTGTTTGCTGTAGCCCTCATCATTCCAGTGGCATCTAGACAGGCCACCAACCTTGGGGCATCTCCGGCTGCTGTAGGGCTTGTGGGTAAGTATCTTTCTAGATAGAAAAATCCATAACTTTGGAGGAGTTTTCAGTAATTTCTGACACTGATTGTTTAGAATGGACGTCCCCATATGCAGCACATGTTGTGCCGACTATCGCAATGGTAAACAGTGTATGCTCTATATAGATATAAGTATCGAGTGAGATGCCTTACCCGATACCCCACAGGCGCAGTTTTGTAAAAAGTTTTGCAAAAGTTGACACTACATGCACTGCATATGGCAACTTCCATCGTTGTATGGAGGAGACAGGTCAATGTCAGAAATTATTGAAAAACTTCTTAGAAGCGATGAATTTTTATGTCTAGTATCTTTCCTACTCATTCTCAAACATATTTGATTTATTCAGGACAAGAATCATTTTCAAAAAAATTTAATCACTTTCTATTCCTCACTTTGGCAACACTTGCATGTTCTACTTTACTTTTTACAAAATTTTCCAACACAACTTTTTCTACAACTGGGTAACACAAAAAATTCATGTTCTGTTTTTTTTCTGAAATTTCCTATTCTCAACAAGTATAGTATTTGGGGTCTTTTTCAAATCAAGGAAAATTTTGTTTTGAACTGCTTATCATGTTGCCAATTGAAAGATTTTTTCATCAAATTATTCTCATTTCGAAAACTTCAAGCAGCCCATGGTAGTACAATAACGGTGCTCAGATTTTCTTTTTAAAAATTCTTGTTCATCTAATATCTTGTATATTTTTAGAGCCCTGAATCATAGGTCATTGATTCAATGCACCAAGTTTGTTCAGACGTAATGACAAACATCTTTATACAGCGCTTAACACTAAGTGTTTCTATGCGCTCTGTGCAATATTACACGGCTATAGCCTGGGTACCATTTGGCGCCCACTGCATTCAAGGAATGTCTTTCTTGCTAAAGGAAATTAACTTTATGGGTGGGATTCGAACCTACAACCCTCTGGTTGAAAGGCGAGAGTCAGAACCACTACACCACAACAACTCCATGACATATTGAACGAGTAATTGTATTGACACTCTCTCCGATATGTTTTAAATTTATTCTGCAAAATGAATTTCTGTGACCTGTTAAATGATCTGTAAATTCACAATTTATTTCAGTTTAAATGGTATAGCTCCAGCTATAATGTTTTTCTTTCTTCTCTTGACAGGCTCAATTTATGGAATTATTCAGCTCGTATGTGCTCCACTTGTGGTAAGTAATATACTGTATAGCGGAATAATTTCGCGGAGTTAGTTTTTCGTTGTTGGTTAGTCCATGAACATTTTC
>BQKZ01001860.1:79237-91096 GCA_036244855.1 Temnopleurus reevesii | reverse complement strand
TTTTTTTTTTACTTGTCAGCTCCGCCTCGATCAGTCTTCATCCAAGGTTATATTGCTACCTTGCTTTTTTGCACTTGTCAATGGCACAAAACTCTTGGGAATTCTAAAGACTCTTAGTATTATTGCATGAAGACTTTTTTGCGAGATAGCTCCTCTGGGGGAGAGGGGGGGGGGGGCGTTGCTAAATGTAAGTACAATTTATTTCCCATGTCAGTTGTGTGTACAAGATTTTTTTTTTCTTGTCAGCTACTAGAAGGGGATGGGGGTATAAAATTTGAAAGTGGTCGGACCCCACCCTCCCTCACTCCAGTCTAAATATTCAGGGTGTGTGTAATTATACATAATAAACATATAGCTTTTGAAGTGCAGAGGTCAAAATATGAAAGCTAACACTAAAAAAAGATATATTAAACAAAAGGGTCGTGTTTTTTTATCAGTAGTATTGTACTAAATTCAAACAGCTGGTTTTAATTGTGAATGGGTATTCGCCTCAACTGCTTAAACAATGAGAAAGGCGAATCTTTGTTCTACTAGTATCAAATTCGGCGACACATGGTATATTTGATTAAAACAATAATTTACCATTATTCTAAAGTGAGTATTTGCATTAATTTGATCTACCATCGACTTGAAGCTTGTATTACATTTCACGTTATCACATGCAGCGAAATCCATTTTTTGATATCTAAATTGTTCGTTTTTTATCACCTTCATTTTGTTACAAATTATATCTATATACAGGTTCGTCCCAGGAGTATTCAATAGCTGTTTTCCAGGGGCCCTTCTCATATGTACTAAAAGAAAAAAACAACACAATAACAATAAGAATTAAAAAAAATAACAATAAACATAAACCCTGATAGCAGACTGACGTCTTCAATACATCTTGAACTTGTCGTTTTCTGACAAGTTGGTTGTCTTAAAGACGTTATAATATGACGTCTTAAAGACATCAACTTGCACCAACGGGATTCGTAACAGAGACGTCTTATGGCATCTTAAAGACGTGCGTCTGGTCACATTAGACGTGATTAGGACTTTTTACGACGTGTTGACGACGTCATTTTAGACATATCTCTACTTGAAGAAAAATTATCTTTTCAATGAAAAATAATTAATAAACATGAGTTTCGTTTGACGTGGGCAACTGCGTCGGTCTCGTGTATATCTGCGTATTCGAACGAAATTCATCACAACTTTTTCGAATTTTTCTTGGGATACAGCCTGGACTCGATCCCGGGACGTCTCACTCCGTAGACAAATGTTTTAATAATGCAGCATTACCAGTAATTAAACTTGCTACTCCGCCCCCGTCGATAAAGATGCTGTAAGGAATTTGTTTTCTCACAACCGCCCACACCGCATGATACACAACACATTCAAGCCCTCTCCAGGACAGCGCCTATATGCTCTTTGTGAGAGTACTCATTCAAGATTCAAGATTTCAAGCTGTATGGTACACAAAACCGACAGACAATTTTCGCAGAATGTATCAATACATAATTATGTGCATTCGATTGTTCGAATCGATATTTTTTTTTTAATACAAAGGTATGTTTGTCATAAAGAAGTTGCGTAACACACAATGCCACATGACTATTGTTAACGGGTTCATGAACCGCTTTCATTCCATTTGGGTTAAGAGCTGCCCCCAAAACCGGACCCCGTTACACCTTTGCTTAAAAAAGTTCGCATGGGATATCACACCTTTGCATCTTTATCATGTTTATCTTGCGTCGGCCAGCGCTTCCTGGACACACAAAGACACAGGTCATACGGTGGAATGACGTTCGGCGTATGCTTCTTTAGCGAAAGAAGAACGTCTGTCCACCGTCTGATAAGCGTATACTGCGCTCGGGGAGCATTTTTAATTTAAAAAAATGCTCGACCGACGCAGGTTAAAAAAGCAAGCATTCCTGTGTTAGCGTCAACAAAGTGTTTCCCTTTCGACTTTTCTTTCACTTGTGCATACTTAGCTACTTGTATTAATGTGTGTTTGCGCCAATTCAAAAGCTCTGCTACCACCAGCATGGTTAGGGAATGGTGTGACAGGGACCGTTTCGATTTCCAATTTTTCTATTTCAATATATTCAATAGGGTTTTTCTGCTTATAATCATAGCAGGTCAGAATTTCTGGGTCAGTTTTAGATCTGCTTCTGAAGGACGAACATCTATCTGTGTTCATCAAAGTTTCATGCAGGAGAGACTTACCGGCGAATCTGCAGATTATGAAGAGTTTTTGGAGTTCTACTATGGGTCCAATCGTTGCAATTATCATCATCGCTGACCTTCTGTGTAAGATCTTTATAATTATCTTCAAGAGATGGAAATATCGCATTTTTTGTTATACTTTAAGAACAGTCTTTATTGACCCAATGCGCGTTGATTGGCGTAAATCAAAAATTATATTAGAACATTTCTGATTGATGGAAAGTTATTTATTATGTTTTTTTTTTACTCAGGTATGCGAAATTAGAGCCTAATTTGAAAGGTCGATGTTAATATTCATATTTCCTCTTAATATGTTAACTCATATATATTAGATCTAATACTGACTTGTATATAAAATCATATTATGGGCCTTTAACATGAAGAGATACAATTAATTTTGCAATTGATTGTATCTCTTTGGTTCACAATTTGCCATAGACTTGCAATTAATATTTATCGTAAGTTAACTTGCATCTTTTATGTTACAGGCTCCTGATGTATTTGTTGTATTTTTAAAAAAAAATATTTTAGTTTTTTTTATTAAATAGGTAAATAAATACCAAACCAAACGAAACCACCATATTCATATAGAAAAGAAACAACTTGTAAAAAGGTATCATAATTTTACCCCAAGATCTTCAGATTATTTCATTTTCACACAGAAAAAAAATCGTGAAAGCAGACTCTGAGTATTACTCTGATTATTAATCTTAAAGCCCATGTATAGTTTTGGTAAAGATTAAAGAAATGTGAATTTTGGGGATATATACCATGACATATAGTTTGTATACACATTTCAAGATCATAGCATAATTTTCTACGAGCGAATTCTTTTGAAAATTTGAATTTGACCGTTAAATCGTATTTAGCGCCCTCTCTTGGTTATAACAATATTTTGCTTCTTATTGGGCATATACAAAATTATTTCCAAGATTTTATTAAAGCATGCTAAAAAGGAATACATAAAGAATAAATTCTGAAATTTTCATCCAATTCTGTTCATGAGAAGCTGTCCTTTATCAAGAAAGAAAATATTGAATTAGCGTCGGGGGCTACGACGCTAAAATATTTTCCACACTTTAGGTTATAACTTTTCCAAAACTTGTTAATTTTTCGTACAATCTTTTGTACAACATGTTCATGATATCATGTTTCTTTTTAAGTAGATTTGAAGACAAAATTTGGCGATAAAAATATTGGCTTTTACCAAAACTGTACTTGGGCTTTAAAGATTTAGTTGAAAAATAAAAATGCTGTGTCACGATTAACACGTGTTCGAACTCTTGGGTCGCGTAAATTGGGAAAATGTAGACAAGAAGTTGGGCCCTCTGAACTATGGGGTTTCTGAGATTTTTTAAGAGGAGCACATTTGATGTAGAAATGTTACAACCTTGTACAAAGAGGGACCTACCAGTCAACATTCTACCATGCCAGTGGTGAATGACGTAGTCCAGTCGAGGACTGTGCATTCCGATAGCACCCACCTTTGTATATTCTCTTAGACTGAACACACAGAGTCCTTACATGACCCTGTGATCTGTATATCAGAGGGGTATACAGATCAGAGGGTTATGAGTGCTATGCAGTCCATGTGTGTACAGTGTATAAAGAGAAGATGCAGAGGTGGGTGCTATCAGAACATACAGTCCTCAACTGCACTGTGAATGACGTGGCTCGCTCACACCAGTGCAATGACACAAGATGATCACGACCCGTTATTAAAAAAATCTGAAAAATACGCCAACTTTGGGCCTGCAATGAGCAAGATAGGGTTGATCATGTGTAAAAAAAAAGTATCATCTTATTTTGTATGAAATCATACTTACCTTTCAGAAAGAATGCCAAATTACAATTATCTTATTTTGTCCGCACCGCGCGCTATTAACATAAACACATACTTGAATTTAATAAGACCAAGGAAAGTTTTACTACCCTCCTTGATAAGAGCTTGTTGATATTAAACATGCAGACATTAGACATTAGACATGAAGACTTTTTTGTCGTGATTTTGATGAAGTAATTTTTCCATTTTTTGTGGTCAGATATGTCAGTGGCCCTTGATTGCTTCAAATGCTCCAATGATGTCCGGACAGATGACGACAGGAACTTTTGTGTAGACAAAATCGAGAAAATGGAGAATGCAGAGGACTATGTGGAAACGTGTGCACAGGGTGTCACAAGTTGTTTCGTAAGTTTTTGTACTTATATGCGCAATTCCACTGCTTTGTAATGTCCGTTACACTCACAGTGTGTACTTGTCTTGATGAAATTTAATATGTGTGCCACGGACACTATTTTTGTACTTATATGGGCAATTCCACGCCTTTGTAATGACCGTTACGCTAACATCAAGTGCATGTATTGATGAAATTCCTTCAAATTTAATACGTGTGCTACAAATGATAATATATACGGTATTCCGTTTTCATCATGGGATTCGTTTTCAATTCCATGGTTCTTATATAGCGCATAACACATAGCCATGGCATGTCTCTATGCGCTTACAGAGCAGAAAAAGAAATAACAGAATGGAGAACATAGATCTGCTTTAAAAAGCAAGAAAACAACGTAAATCTGATATTGTGCACTGGGCTCATGTACATGCAAATTATTTGTTGAACAAAATACTTGTTAAATATAGCCTTATACCTATCTAAATCGGAAGTATTTCTCAGGTAATTTGGGACTGAGTTCCATGAAACCGAGGCTGCATGTATACACTTATGAACAAATTAAAGAAATAAGAAAAATCTTGACAGGATTTTTAATAGCCAATGAAAGATCGAAAGCTTATTTACACATATTAATCTTGAAATGTATACTACCACGAAATAGATATGAATACAAAAACCACATATTAAATCGAAAACAATAAGTATTTACATCAATGAATATACACGGAAAGTACGATTAAACAAGATAAAAGAAGATAAGTACTTCCATCTCTCATGCATCGGTCATATATAAGCTCCGGGAACCATTTGATAAAAATTAGTCAGTGCGACAAGAGAGGATTTTCCGACAGTTGCTATAACAACAGTCAGCGGCAGTGGTTTTAAGCCAATCAGAATCAAGGATTTCACTGGATTTGTCTCCGCTTACTAATTTTTATTGCTGACAAAGTTTTATGAAATGGTCTCCAGATTGAACACGATTCAAGACGAGTCGTTATTTATTGAACACTTAACTGCCCCTAAATCGTGTTCAATCGGGGCTTCTGTGTGACCTGTGTTTTGGCTACCCCTGAACGAAGGTCGTGTTGAATCGTGTTCAGTCGTGGTTTCTATGTGACTAGGGCAGTAAATTTCGTCCGTGTTTTCACAAAGAGATAGCGAAAGGTAGTACTGAACGATACCATCACTTTTTCATAGTTGCATCAATAAATGTCCTTTGGCTAATTGAACTTTGTGAAAACGCAGACGATATGAACGTTACAAAAATTCTCCAGTCTCCTCTCGTTTCATAAAAAAACTAAACGTATAGTATATATTTTGGGAGAGAAAGCGCTTCAGTAAAAGTATTACCACCATGCACTTTTCTCCACTAACAAATTAGAGCATGTTCATAGTTTGTATGAATACAATCAACCCAGAAATATCTTTATAATCGCAAAACAGAAATGATGACACACATTTTAATCATTCCCCGTCTGACGAATTCGTAGGATCATGATCTTGATTCGGCCATGGATGTATACGTCAATGGTTTCAATAATCCATCACGTTTAGATTTCTCCTGCCCATGGGGGAGGGGGGGGGGTGTACCAATCAACACAGTTTAAAAAAATATTTTTTACAAAAATTACTGAAAAAGAACGGAACTTTTCATCATCATTTCATCATCACAGTCACATATAGAAGTGCCCTACCGAACACAACTATTTGTACAGGGCGCAATGAACGGTTAAGTCAACAAAGAGTCGTGTTGAATCGTGTTAAATCGGGGTTTGACTGGGGCTGCAGGTCGACTCAAACTTTTGCGATTATAACCAACATCTGCTTAGCGTTCATTACGTTCTGTCAACGCAGAAAGACGGAGGAACGACGCCCATTAGAACGACGGTACGTCGAGCGTTGGACGAACGTCTTCAACATCGATCAAGCGCCTAATCTCCGTTCACGGAGCTTCATGAACACTGGATAGACGCTAGATATTAAAGGGAAACCAACCCCTGGAATTATCGTGCTCTCACTGGATGACGAAAAATCAGATGAACAAATTGTGAAAATTTGAACAAAATCGGACAATCCGTTCAAAAGTTGCGAATTTCCAAAGTCACAGAGATAATCGATCCCTGCCGCTGATCGGGATCCGTGCGATCGGCAACATTGACGGAATCTGTGACGTCATGTGGGACGTTCGGCTTATGCCCCCTTGAGCGCAAGCCGAACGTCACTCCACAGTATGACCTCTGTGCGTCCAGGGAGCATTTCTTAATGGTAAAAAACGCTAGGTCTTTCGCGATATTTACGATCGTCAGAACCCATTGCACATTTGAGCCATATGTGTCGTGCACAGAAAGCAAAGATGTCGCGATTTGCTAGCTGTAAGGCCTACTCATATCTATTATTATTATTATCATCATTATAATTATCATTATTATCATAGGTTCTCAATGACGCGTACATCGACCGTTGCAACAAGGTAGTCAGCACGCTGCGGGTCATACGAGGCTGCATGGGCGATCTCGACGCCGAGGATCCTCTACAGTGCGACCACGCCCAGGTGGTGAATGATGACGTCGTGTCCTACATGTCATGCTGCACCGATGATCGATGCAACGAGTCCCATCTTGTGCCGATGGCCGAGAAGGATGACGATCGCCAGGAAGTTTACGCGAAGCCTACAAAAACCAAATGGAAGATCGATATCATGCAAATGAAAGCTGAAGCTGACATGGACATGCCAGATTCGGTCTAGATTACTCAATATGGTGTTTTCGATTTCAGTCAACGGTGACGAAGGGCACGTCGACCGGAAGTAGTACGTCATAGTTTTTCGCGTCTGCTTATTATTACGTCACAGGTAGTTGCGCGCATAACAATGAGCAGACGCACAAAACTGTGACGTACTACCTCCTGTCAATTGTGATTGCGACTGTGACGAATGAAATCGAAACCTCCATATTTACTACAGTCATTTGCAAATGTTTGAGACCACTTTTCATATTTGTATTAACCTGTACACATTCATTGGTGGAGTCAGAAGAGTTTTACTGACATATTTGGGTGACATTTGCTCCTATTTACTGCTTAAGGCCCCGGTCACATATGACCCCGGAAGCAACACGATTCAACACGACTCTTTGTTAATTCACAGTTGACTGCCTCGATCCAAACAAAGAGTCGTGCTAAATTGTGTTGCTTCCGAGGCCATATGTGACCGGGGCCTAAACAGCAAATTGTAGTTTCAGACTATCAATGAAACCATGGAAAAGACAAATTAGTTTGATCTCTTGGAAATATTTTGCGAGATCTCACACAATGTGCCCCACTCCGTCAGGCATGTGATTAAAGCAACGTTGAGGATCGAATCATTGTGAGAGAGATCACGCAAGATCTTTCTGAAAATTGAGGCATCTCTCTGTAATAAAAGGAAACTGATATTTACATGAACATTAGTTTTAATCATTTGAGCAGAAAATTAAGGACCAACTTGCACACATTTGTGAGTGCCCCCCTTTGAGTAAAGATATGACTGTACAGAGGCAAGTGCAAAAATTGCAAGTGGTCTTAAACTTTTGCAATAGACTGTAATTAAAGGCATTATTCAACGTTGTTCTGTTTACAATTTTCTCAATTTGCAACCTTACTGGTCATAGTGTACACACGGTAAACTAAGCTGTATTTTGTCTTCTTTCCTTTTTCATCAATCTGATTTATAGGTCAGGTGATTTGGAACTTCTTTAAAATAACAAAATTTTAATGTATGGCAATGTCTTTAAAATAACCAACATACAGACAAGTGCTGATTAATGTATAGTTCCAAAAGAACCGGCATTTTGACTGCATTTTAGGTATGATCTTTTTATTTCTAAAGCCCACCACACACGTTGCAAGCGGCCTACACATGGAAAATCGGTGATCGAGGTTATTCAGACTAATCATAAAAATCGAAAATTGATGCCAACTCTTTAATTTATTTCACATGCATACAGTGAACCTTGCCCAAGTCGTATTCATATAAGTCGAATAATCGCTTAAGTCGAAGGTCTTTTCAAGTCCCCATCTCTTTATGATATTTTGTCTTTACCTCTCATAAGTCGAATTTCGTCTAAGTCGAAGATATTAATGCAGTCCCAACAGATTTGACTTAAGCAAGGTTGTATTATCTTTCATCAATTGTAATCAATGTCTGTTTGACTTTTTTGTATAATTTGCTTAATGAATGTCGATGAAGATTGAATAAATAAATTCCCAAATTTCCAAGGATCTTTCTCGTCAAAAGGAACTCAAAATCATCTCCAGTTGTCATAAGGAAGTCAGTATACAGTCGAAGCAGCCGCAAGATCGGCTACTATATGAAACTGATTTGCCCCTTTAATTTGGTATGAAGCTGGTCAAAATCAAATGTTTAGTGTTCATACGAGTTTTCAGAATAAGAATCATGTATTATTTTATTTTATTTGCCAAAATTCCCATATCGACTGCTCCTACGATTTATATCCAAATCGGGTCCTATAAGCCGAGTGTAACGTGTGCGGTTGGGCTTAAGAGATCGAACCAAGAAGATTTTAAAAGAATGGAGTCACAGCTCAAAGTAAAAAATATGAAACATTCGGCCAAATTCAAAAGATGAACAATAAACGATGTTCTAGGTTCTAAATCCGACCGGCGTGATTGCAAGATATCAAGATATCTAAAGATTTGGGCTGTGCAGTAAATTTGAGGTAAAGATGCAAATAACTTACAAATGTGCAGTTGTATAAATAGTGATTTTGTATCATAATCTCAAATTGCAAGCCTCAATATGCATTATTTATCGAAATAAACCTGGTAATCTTCACAAACATGGATTCCTTTTGCTAAAGACTTATTTACGTTCCGATTATACAATCGTTGAATTTTTCATATTTATATATTCATATATTCTTCTATCAAAATTACCTTACTGCCAAAAGTGTCGTGTCAATGAGTGTCTGTTGTTAGAAAACATTGTTTCAATTCTTGCAATTTATGATCGCTGCCATCAAATTTCATTGAGTATATGTGTATATTCATGTCTGCTACGAGTTTAGCGAAAACATGGGATAATTTAATTGCTTCACAATAAAACATTGAGTATTATTAACGTACAATGGCTATTCTACCGAAGTGTTCAGTGATTGTTCTCCATCCTGATGAAGCATTTTTAGAAAGCGCATAATTGCCAGCATAATGTGTCATTATCCAAGCCGCGGCTTTGAACCTACTTCAAAGAGTTGTTATTCCATGTGTAAAACTTTCCTTGATTGCACCAAGTGCTAGACTAACTCGCAGAGGGTGCTAAAATGACCCAATAGGTGACACTTGACGTGCAGTCACTTTGCGGTCTCTTCAAGGGCATAAACCAGCCTTTATGATCTAGCGTGTATGTTCGATCTAATATGTTTTTTTTTTTTTTTGTATGTGTTCCATTTCATTTTTAAATGATTTTCTTCAGACTTTGCACATTTTTCCTACAATTTGAATTTCGTTAATATAGGTTTTCTTTGCAGCTTCATCAAAATTTCATTCGATTCAATATATAATTTAGAAGGAATTTGAACGATCTGTGAGATCAAAGTTTAATTACATAAATAGTTGATTTTATTTTATTTATTTAAGATGCAATTTCAATTTTTCTCATTTTCAGCATACAAAAAAGGACGATTCAATTCAGCAAGCGCAAGTACATTTTCAAATTCACAACTCAAATTAAACTACATTTCAATTGGTATTAGATTAAATGGCAACTTTGGGCTGCTAATTTGGATAAACTTCTCTTTAAACTGAATTCTGATATTAAGAATAAAAGAATAATGTAAAACTACATTGAATGATAAATAAAGGAAAATGAACCATTGTACAAGAGCGTTTACAAGAAATCTGTCGAACCTAAACATCAATTCGTTGATTTGAATGAAACTCTGACAAAATTGGTCGAGAAAACCTACTGTAGTGCCAAATAACTTACAAAAAGTTTGTCCTTGATTATATTTGGGTAAATATGGGTGAGTTAGACCCGATTCAAATATACAGCGTTAAACCACTTTCATGCGCTGCGCCAGGATTTTGATACCCTGGGGGGGGGGGGGGTGGTGGCTTACCGGAAATTTGGAGTCCCGGGGGTGAGCTGAGCTAGCTGACAAGTAAAAGAAAAAAAAGGAGAAAAAGTCATCACCAACTTTTACGCCCCACTTTCTGCGAATTTGGCGCCCATTTAACAATAAATTTTGGCACCCCTTAAGGCCTCAGCACACCAAACACGGCACGGCAAAACGGCACGGTATTTACGCGCTATCTTGGTTGTTATTGGTCAGCGCGCTCCTCCGCGCCCAACATTTGTAACGATTGGCCAATCACAGGGGAGATAACGCGTAAAAACCGTGCCGTGATGCCGTGCCGTGTTTGGTGTGCGCGGGCCTTTAGCTGTGACCAGGGGGCCTTGCCTCCCCATAGGCCCTTACGGTGCGCGCATGACTTTAACGGTAACCGGCAGGTTCGAATGGAACAAGTGGTCATGAAACTGGTTTAAACACGTAGATATGAACGGATTGTGTTACAACCTGCGTTATAGTTGAAGATATGCTTAATAGTAATTTTGCAGGCACAGTATATTTAATGAACGATGTAATTTTGTTAATTGTTTATTCTATCACTTTTTGTAATTGAATGTTTGAATTTTGTTATCACTGTTTTATTACATGTTACTCTTGCCATTTGGTGTCAAAGATGTTTCTTTTGATCATAGTAATACCCCATGAGGGAGGTTGAGTCAATAAACTAAACTAAACTACCCCAATTTTCCACAAGCTCTTATATGTGTTATTTCACTCAATTTCAATATTATCAATGTTTCTAACTTTCTAACTGTCTTTAGAGTTACGTGGTAGACGTTAATAGCACGATTTCATCATTCAAATAATTATATTCTTCTTTACGACTCATCTTCCAGAAATTCGAAACGCACCTTCGATGATATGTTTAGATTTCCAGGGAGGTGTTTCACCAAGTCGTTCTTAAAGTTACGCACGACTTTAAGTTATTCTTGCGCTGAATGCGCGCACTAGAAGAAGGGGTACCATTCGAACGTAAAGTCGTGCGTAAAGTCTTTCTTATCTTGGTGAAACACCGCCCTGGGGCCAGTAACATAAAACAAGATTGCAATCAAGCGCAAACTTGAGTACATGATTTGCCATACACTTACGATTGATATCAATCATACGATTGATTGAAGTGCTTTATGTTACGGGGCCCCAGGTAACTTTCATAGTTTTACAAAATTTACCAACATCAGGCGCGCACCATGGGGGGGGGGCTATGGGGCGCCAGCCCCCGGGTAAGCGGAAGGGGGGCGCAAAAAAGGAAAGGAGAAGAAAAAAGAAAAGAGGAAAAAAAGGAAAGGGAAAAAGAAGAAAGAAAGAAAGGGAAAAGAGAAAAGGGGAAAAGAGAAAAAGGAAAGGGAAAA
>BQKZ01001860.1:43918-57786 GCA_036244855.1 Temnopleurus reevesii | reverse complement strand
TATATATATATATATTTATCTATTTACCTATCGGTGTATGTCTGTGTATCATGAGTGCGTGCGTGAAGAGGTGAGAAAAAAAATAAATGAATAAATCCAAAAAGATATAGAATATAGAATGAAAGCGAGAGAACACGAGAAAAATCTGACTATAAAGATTTTACTTCATTGAATAGATCTTGGCTGACTTAACCATTATGTGAACTCGAAAGGTCATCATCCTTTACAAATGCCACTTTATGACATAATGACTTCCTCGATTCCATCAACATAGGGATTTTAAAGCAAGATTTTAAAGCCTAACCCAGACTGGAAAGTCTTAAAATCTTAACACCCATGCGTCATCTAAAAGCTAGTTAATATAACAAATCTCACTCGTCACGTCTCCTCCTTCGGTTCGGTGAAGGAAGCAAACATAACAAGAAAGAGGTAATTGACTTTTAGAAAAATAATATCCCTGATTTTGCGTCCTCGCTAATCTCTAATGGCGTAAAATGCATTTAAGGTCTCTCTCTAGAGATGGAAAGGGAGGAATATATTTTGAAATGGGCCTAATTCACAAGCAGAAGGTCTGCGGATCTATTATGACATCACTGATGCCGGACATCATTCATGAAATGGAGCGTACTTTGGTTTCAATTTTGTTTCGAGTTCCTCCTGGCATAAAATGGTTCAGTATGCGGTCATGCTTTTTTTTGTTCTAATGGGATAACGGAACAAGGTTAAATCCTCACACATTCAAGTTTTAGCCTACGTCTGATCTGTGTTCATGAAGCTCCGTACACGCAGAAATGCAGAGGAATGACGCTTACCTCATGCTAACGCTTGAGTACATCCAGCGTTGGACGAGCGCATTCAACGTCAGTCAAGCGTCTGTTTTCAGTATTTTTGCTTGTACAGCATGTACTTTCTGAACATTTATATAGGTGAGCGCAGAAATATGGAGGAAAAATGTTTACCTGGCGCTAACCCGTGTGTACGTCTAGCGTATTCAACGTCGTTCAAGCGTCTTTCTTCCTTCACAGCTCTATATTTGCTCTCTGCGTTACTGATGGATACCGCTACCTTCTCGACCACGCCTTTAAATAAGTTTCTTGTCAAAAGTACAACCGTATTTTTTTAATCTCATTTGCGTGATATGAGTAGGAAACACAGTCATCTGATGGTCGTTGTTCTCTTCTCCTTCTCCCCCTCCTCCTCCTCCTCCTCCTCCTTCTTCTTTTTCTTCTTCTTCTTCTTCTTCTTCTTCTTCTTCTTCTTTTCGTCCTTTCCTCTCTTTTTTCTTTTCCGTTGTTCTCCTCCGCCTCATCCTCTTCTTCATGTTCATATTTGTAATAATGATAATAATAATGACACTTTTATATAGCGCAAAATACGTAAAGACGTCCCTATTTGTAGTATCAGTCTTCTTCTTTTGCTTCCCCTTTTTAGATTTATTTCATTATACCAAGTTTGAGAGTGTGGGAGATTGAATATTCCACATCTCTCAGAACAAAAGGAAATTTCATCTCCTGAAATCTAGTTTCTCTTTCGTCTATTTGATTATTCCTTTGGGAACGTTGTCATGTTATTTGATCGAGATTTGATGGGTAGAAGCTGGTTGAAATACACAAAGCTCTTTTGTTTCAGGATATGTCTTGACGAGTTCGCCTACACTCCTGAATTTTGAAAGAAGATTGAAAAATATACATATCTTTTGGTTCGATTTAGGGATGCACTTTCAAAATCTATGTGGAATTCGATACCCTCTTTTGTTCTCGTTTTCTGGTATTTATATCGTCTTTCCTTTGGATATAAATCAGAATATGAGAAGTTTCATGTCCAAAAGTGTAAACCCTTTCTTTAATCTTAAGCATTAATTAGATATTGCGGCAACAGTCTCAATCCTGTGCTATCATTGTCTTGTTCCTTATCATTCATGATTGTTTGAACCTGTTGTCACTGGAGCCAGGAAGTACCTGCGCAAAGCTTACTGAAATGACAGAATTCAATAGTTTATGGGTTAATGAAAATGTAAAAAGCTTCATATGCTGACTTACACTTTTTTTTTAGTTTAAGACCAACTGCTGCAAAGCGTTAGTGACGCTCCGCAAACGCAGAAATGCGGAGAAGAAACGCTTAACCTACGTTAAGAGCGGTCATCCAGCGCTCAACTTACGCACTCGTTATCGTCGAGCAAGCGGAGCGTCATGAACACTGAACAGACAATAGCTGAAAACGCAAAAGGTGTCAGTTAGCCTTTGGTGTTCCACACTTGAAATTGATCCAGGGATATTTGAGAAGCTTTGTAAGGAAGCAAAACATTTGTCAAAGGAGAATTACGATTTCTATCGTTTCTTCCATTTCACTGTCTGTTGTAATTTTGATCCAGATGTCGGATGTACAGCAAGAAATATAGAGTCTGCCGGGTCCAACTGCGGCTTGGCGTGCTCTTTAAAGGATATTTTTTTTTTGTAACCAGAAGAGTTGAAAATAACATATAAGTGCTAAAATTACGTTATATAAGTATCTCTGCCTCTGGACCGCATCTTATTGTGTAATGTAGGTTTAAAGTCAATATGTAACGGTCGGATCATACCTTTACATTTTTAGCCTGCGTCGGTTAAGCGTTGTTTTACGATCAGAACGCCCCCTATACGCATAAATACGCAGGTCGTACGGTGGAGTGGCGTTCGCAAGCGCAAGCCGATCGCCACTTCATCGTCTTACAAGCGTATAATGTGCGCTCTGAAAGCGTTTTTGATAAACAAAAACAAACGCTGGTCTGACGCAGGATAAAAAACCCGCAAAGATGTGAATAGACCTTAACATTCTAAGGCAATGAGGAACATTTTAACATACCTATATATATTTAAGCGTGTTTTATATGATTTTCCATGATAATTTATTCCCTTTAAGTAGTGGTCGCTAACCATCTCCACTTCAAGCTCGTTAGACTCTGAGGGCTAAATTAATCGAGAGGTTAAATCGGAACAGAGATTAGACTCGGCCTATAGGTTAAACGGGGGATAGAAAATAATTTTGAAACCAGAGCTCGAGGGCCCCTTGTTAAGTGCGACATTTAATTAGGCGCACATTTAAATTGCTAGCAAGCGAGGAAAGTAGGCCTTGGTGTGAGTGCGCTGACCTAGTTTTTCGTTTCGGTGTCCGACGTAGGGTCTGAGGGGTGCATTTACATCGACTAATCGCGACGCCACGGATAAAGGATTTGTGTGTATGTGTGTGTGGGTGTGTGAGTGCTGGTTTGTGGACGTGTGTTTATGTGTGTGTGTGTGTGTGTGTGTGTGTGTGTTTGTAGATGCTTGTTTGTGGGACTGTATATGTGTGTATTTAGGGACATGAAAAAATCGACGACCAAATAATCGAACACATATTTTAGGTCATAGTAAGAATAAAGTAGGCCGCTAAGTAGCTAACGAAATGGACAAATCCTATTTTTCACTTTCTCTGTAATATATTGCCTTATAAGTGTTGCACTGGTGTTGCGAGGAATGATCTGCAAATGTCAAAATGTATTATTGTGACAGCAAGAAATATGTAATTCAAGTACAGTCTCTATAAGTGGGTTGGCAACATGCGGTCCTCACAACTATTTTGAAAAACAAAGTTATTTGTGCATTTTGGGGGTAAAACCGGCGCAATATCTACAAGCTTAAGCTAAATAACAGTATTGGTTGTATATGAAACCTTCCGGGTTGCTGAAATATTTGTCATATTATTATTGGATTGTACGCTCTAAAAACTCAAATGAGCTTTTATAGCGTGTACAAGCCCTCGTAAGTAAAGACTGAATCACACCTTTGTGATTAAAGCCAACGTCTGTCCAGCATTCACGACGCTTCTTGAACCCAGAAAAACGGAGGCAAAATGCTTGAACGACGTCGAAGGTGTTCGTTTAGCACTCGACGTACGCACGCGTACTTCCACTAATGTTCCTTCCTCCGTATTTCTGCGTTCACGGAGCGTCATAAACACTTGGCAGGCGTTAGCTATAAACGCAAAGGTGTGAGTCAGCTATAACAGAATGACACATTGGTTCTGACAGTGTATACAATACAGCCAACTCAATCTCATCCAAAAAAATCAAAATATATCTTGTCTGTCAATCTGGGTCACATAATCTCCTCCCCTCCATATCATGTTTGGATAATGAGGCAGTGGACTAGCTAGATCAATATGAGAATGGTGGTAGCAGACGGGATAAGATACCGAGATTAGAATTAACGACTGCTGGCTGTTGTTAGAGAACCAGGGGCCGGTTGCTCGAAATAGTCTTAGCTATCCTCTTCATGCTTAGGCGTCTTAAGTTCTTGCGCCACCCTCTTAACATAGTCGTATCGACGCTAATGTCTATGTTGCGAAGATGGCACAAAAAGTCAAGACGACCTAGTATGAAGAGGATAGCTAAGGTCATTTCGAGCAATCGACCCCAGGGGCATGATCGAAATATTTCCTTTTCACTTTAAAGGTAGCATTGCAGATACCACTATTGCATAGTGTTAAAGAACAAGAGGCATACTCGAAACATTTTTTGCTTCAAAGGCAGCATTACAGGTATCACTATTGGATACGGTCAGAGAACAGATGACATGGTCGAAACATTTCTTATTTTGCTTTAAAGGTAGCATTACATATACCATTACTTGGATAATGTTATGAGTTACTTTGATAGCGTTATGTTTTAGTGGGATGGGGGAGGTGGGAAAAGGATGTCCTTTTCGCAATAGCTAGTTTCACATTGAGGGAGGAACATTTAAGGCTTCACAATTTACGAAATTCCTACGGAAGCTTAAACGAGCAACCCGAGGCGAGTTTGGACAAGTCGCCTTCTCGCCTTCTTGACAAGGCACCTTACTTACCTTCTAGTCCGAGACAAGGCACCAAGGCGAGTTAGTACAAGTTACCTTCACCCATTGTCTTCATAAACAAGGCGCCAAGGCGAGTTAGTACAAGTCGCCTTCATGCCTTTTTGACTAAAACGAAGCACTCGCCTTTGCTCTGCACGTATAAGTTTCCTTATAAACTGTCGTAGTTTCTGAAACCTTAAGGTTATGGCTCTCAATACTACCTTTATTTACCATGTTTTTCTTTCTCTTGTAGAGCTGATCTGTTGCAACCTGAAATCTATATTTACAGACTTTTTTTACTCGATCTCTGGGTAAAGTAGAATTTATTTTGAATCAGACAAAAAGGTAGAGAAAGAGAGGGGAAAGGCAAAAGAATCATAGAATGATACAGAAGAGAGGAAGATGCCTGCATGGATTATTGGTTTCCTATCATCCAGCTTTCCCTAATGTTATGATGAGGTAATCTTTGTTGTTACCAATGTGGTTTTCGATTTATTGACTTTGTATTTCTAAAATCTACGTATAATCTTGCACTAGATTTAGTCTAAGTCATGTTTTCCGTTTTGCAATTATGCCATTTATCCTTATAGACTCTGAAATAAATCAAATCAATCTCTAAAGGAAGCAGAAAAGACAATTCGATACATCATTTGGATATAATATTATATAGTTAACGAGTGATACTGAAAGTAAGATTGGAGGTAAAGAAATTTAGGAAAAAAAATGATTCAATACATGGAATTGAGTCACATTTCTTCCCTATTAAAAATAGCCACAACAAAATGTTTTCAATGAAAGTGTAAGTGAGAGTCTAAGCAATGATAACATGATCGAAATGAATAGAGAATCTATCGAGTTAAGATCGATGAAATATTTTAACACTGCATTTGAATATACATTTACCCCTGAACTATTGCATAATTGCCGTTCTTTTCCAAGCATATTAAATATGTCAGAACGTTGTCACATGAAGGCCAAACAACGTCATGAATTATTTCTTCCCTTTTACTGTGTTGGCCATTCCCTTGTTAAAGAGTTTAGTTTCTTTAGAATAATGAAACTTGCTTTTCTGAAGCTCAATCACATCTTTGGGGTTTATAGCCATCATTAGTCTCAGAAGTGCGGAAAAATATGCTTTAGCTGACGTCAACGCCTGTCTTCAATGAATGCTCCCTAAACGCCTTTAATATACAACATATTTTATTGGGTCATGCAAAAATGCGCGAAAATATAAATTCCCCTGGTATTAAGTCGCGTATATAAAAATAATTTTTGAAATATTAGAATAATATATATTTAGTTAAACTTTATTTTCCACAAATCACAAATCATATTATAATTATTTATTTATTTATTTATATTTATTTCAACATCTTTTTACAGGATAACATGTTCAGATAAAAACTGTTTTTCAACAAGGTCCTGCAGTACATAAAATAAGTTACATATTACAATCAGAAATCATTAAAAATGACCTAAAATGGTAAAATAATACATGTTGAGAAACGAAAAAAAAACCAATACAATATAAAATAAAAGATATGAAGCAATACATATCTATTTATTAGCTTAAAAAACGTCGGTTCTTCGTTCACCGTTAACAGAACGTCTTTGAAATTTCATGAACGTCATATAAACACAAAGGTGTGATTGCACCCTTAAAGTGATATATTTCTTTGGAAGGGGGAACTTGCTTTTCTTTTCTGTATTTACATCAAATGGATACCGCATTCATTTCCCGTGTTAGGTAGACATGACCGCTCTTTCATCTGGGCATGTCAAATAATGTGATAATGTTAGAGGCAGGAGGAAGGCTGGCGGTATAAGAGACGGTTAATGGAGAAGGATATGTCATGTATGCACCTGCCAGCTTTGATGTGTTTTAGGGGGCTAAGGGTAGGTTACTCCTGATTTGCTCCGCCGTATTGCTGTTTGTTTGTTTGTGTATGCGGTTATGTGTTTGGATGTATGTAGGATGTGTTTGTTTGCATGTTTGTGTTCAAGATATGTACGCATAATCAGCATGTATATGGGAGATTTTGGAGCTTGAACATTTTCCTCTTTAGAGTAGGTTGAAGCAAAATCCCTTTTCTCGTTTTTGGCTTGTCAGGGTCTCGTACGCCACGTGGAAGGCATTGCAAAAACCAAACATCAGGTCAAAAATTCTAGGTGCGCGCATGCTGAGGAATATTCAGGGACACATATGTGATGTGAGGTGCAGCAATTATACAGTGATTACAAAGAAGAGGGATACATCTAATTTGTTTAAAAATACAATTTTGGATTTTTGTTATCTTTGGAAGATGTGAACATGTTACCTCGTTCTTGAAATTACCATGAATCATGTTGAATGTCAGATTTTTTTGGGGATAAATACTAAATATTGAATTGGCTTACACATCACGCTCTACGGAGAGAAGACGCCTGGCAAACACTGCGTCCGTTCGGCTTGCGCTGACACACAGACATATTAGTGGGTTTTTTAAATTGGTAGACGGAGGCTTGTAAACGGTATATAAAGCAAGTGCGTATCAGATGTGCGCAGTGAGTGCTGCGCACTTGTCATTAAATGCGTCGATCGAATGCGCACTTGTAATCTACCTTCCACAAACCTCCGACCAACAATTTCGAAAACCCACTATTTGTGCACACTTTGAACTCTACGACAGACTCACATCTTTACGCTTATAACCAACATCTCACATGTTTGGATTTATATAAAGCCGACGTCTGCCCAACGTTCACCAGGCCCCGTGATCACAGAAACTTATACAGAACGGACACGCTTGACCGACCTTGGAGTCCTTCGTTTAGGGTTTGACGTACGTAGCTCGCGTCTGCGTCAACTAAGTGCATCGATATCCAGCAACCCGTTTGGCTAAATGTCATTGTTTCGTATTTTCTACGTTCATATCCTGAAAGCTGGGTTGACGAAAGTTCTGAGTCAACCTTTAGATACATTCCATATTTGTTTGGCATAAGTTGCCTATGACGTAAATCTTCGGCTGATAACTATTGTTAACTGGTCTGTTGCCGACTTGCAGGTGTGAATATAGTGCAGTTTTCATCATTCCCTCGTCATTCTCAGTGAAATGAAAAGTCATAATTCTTTATCCTTTTTCTTTTCTTTTTTGTTTGTTTTACAATATAATCAAATAATTATTGCAGTGAGTTCCTCTCGTACTTTTTACGACGTTGTTGATTATATCTTCGATGCATTATTAAATATCAAAATTGTACTGAGTCTGACGATCTAGAAAAGGTATTATAGGCATATAGTTCACACAAACTGCGATACAAAACAAAGATTTTAGCTTCAACTATTATCTTCTATTGAATTAGAACACTTTCATGTCATTACGTCGATGATATCGCAGGTGTCTAAAGACTCGTAAGATTTAATCAAAGCATAAATTTTCCTCTACTAGAAAGATGCTAAAATTGCCTTTAATAATGTTTCGCAAAAAGCTTGTACTTTTAGCCTTAATTTCCATATTTTCCACAAGTATTTTTCAAATAAAATAAGGTCTAGCGTATAGCTTTAACGAGAGTGCTACATAAATGGAGCAACGCTCGAACTTTCTTTGCTATTCTTAGCGCAAGTGTCAATTCGAATTTCAGCGTGATCTACTGAGAGCGGGGAGCCTGCGAAAGGCATTTTCCCTCGCCCCTTTTTATTTCTTTCGGGGGTCTCAATTAATGTACCGAATTCGACCTTGGACGTATAAAGGTAAATTCGATTTCAGTACGCATTTTGGCCATTGCTTTGTGATGTGAGGTGAATTGAAAGGTTGCAATGTTAAAAGAACGGTAAAATCTCTTCGTTAAAATAAAGGGTGAAAGGAAAGGGCGGGTTGGATTAATAGACTATTTGCGGGAACCTTTTTGTTCGAGTGGGTACATGTGTGGAGGTGTGCTTGTGTGCCTGTGTGGGTGTGTCTGTATATGTGCGTATGTGTAATGTCTATGTGTGTGTATTTGTATGTTTGTGTATGTATGTTTACGTGTGTGTATAATATGTGTATCATATATGAGTAAGTATGTATAATGTGTGCATGCGTGTATGTATGTGTGTGTTTCTGAACGGGTAAGTATGCGGGTACCTGGTTGGTAGGTATAGCTTTATATGCCTGTGAATATGTGTATATGTGTGTTTGTGTGTATGTATATATACTTTTTTTAATGTATGGAGAGTGAAGGAGTGGATGCAAAAGTTAGATATGAAAAAACAAAAGACAAATAAATTTGTGAATAAATGTGTGAACAGAGTCGGTTGCAGTATTGTCAGCATTTGGTATTGTTGTCATGCATCTGCATTTGTATATATATCCAAAGCCGTTAATGGAAATTAGCATAGAATAAACAGTCTAATATGATTAGTCTACACACTGCACATAAATGGTCAGAATAGTTGTAATATTCAACAGTTTCAATTCAACAAAACAAATTTGTGAAACTTTGCAAATCAAGATTCTTAAAAATGATCAGTATGATTTTCACTTGTAAAGCGTCGTGGCGTAGTGGTTTAGACTCCTGCCTTTCATGCAAAAGGTCCACGGTTCGAATCCCACCCATGGCGTTAATTTCTTTCAGCAAGAAATTCATCTACATTGTGCTGCACTCAAGACATGTGAGGTGAATGGGTACCTGACAGGAATATCTATTCCTTAAAATGTCATGTGCGCTGGTATACGCCGGTCTAAAGCCAGAGTAATAATGATGCAAAGCGCCTTGAGCACTTAGAAGAGTGGACACGTGCGCTATATAATTATCTGACATTTATTTTTCCCGTTACTTCCAGCCGTATTTGATATTTTTGTAAAAATGAGGGAAAGACGGAAAATGGAGCCGAAAAAGTAGCGAAATAATTCATTAACAGTTTTTGATTGACATGCTTTTATGACGAAGCTTTATTTCGATTCTAATATTCTCTCAATCGAGCCGAACTATAGGACGCCTATTCCTTTAATCACACGAAAGCCATTGTAAACAAGCCAATCATAACGCGAACGATCAATATACCACACTTCTCGGGAAGGGTATTTTGATCCCATCGACAAATAAAAATAATAATCCTTTGGAATGAAAATTTAATTTCAGCACTCCTTGAGGCGAGTAGCCTAAATAAAAGGTCTTTATCTTGTTAGCGTTGCTCGAGGAGGGTACGTGTTTGCTCGTAAATGCATTTCATATAAGACGATTGATGAAAAGGTTTGCTCACGAGGTCTGGGCGGTGTTTCACCAAATCGTTCCTAAACTTATTCAAGAATTTAAGAAAGACTTGAGTACATTGACGAGTCTAATACGCATAGGATTGTCCATTATTTAGTACAAGAACTGATACCAGTCGTGCTTAAAGTCATTTTTAAAGTCTTTCGTAACTTGGTGAAACAGAGCCCAGGTGTATATTGTGATGAGGAGACTGTATGTGCGGTAAATCTTATAGCCATCATTGGGTTGTCTATATACCCTTCACTTAGATTCAAACGTTCATTATTTTAGGAGATAAAATGAATGACTGAAAATAAAATTGCAAAACGAACTTTTCAATGATCGAGGTTTTTGTTACAGAAATGTGTCACCTTTATCGGAGCTTGTGCTTCTGGAAGCTTTCACCATGTATTATCACTACCCTGCTACCATTAACACAAATTCCCTTCAGCCGGACCAGTTTACCTCACCTGGGTTGAGTCAGACAAATAGTTTTATTTATTTATTTATTTATTTATTACAATATATTTATACAGGTACAAAAGATCAGCAATCTGCTGTTTTACATCAATGTCCTGATAATACAATAAAATGACACAGATAGTAAGAACAAAGTCAAGTAAAATGCAAAATAAATATATAAAATATACAAAGAAGATGTTGATGAATCTCTTACAGAACTAGTTCAACTTTACGATTGGGATCTATAAGAAATTACATTTTGATTGAAGTCGTGGGGGTAAAAACCTTTCCCTTCTGCTATTGTCACGTCAAGGCAAAAGTTGACAACTATTATTATCATCATCGTCATCGTATGTTAATGATATATATTACATGAGGGAAGAAATATTATCATCATCCTTATAATACTTATTATTATTACTAGCATTACTGAATCATTACATTTATATTATCATTATTGTTACCCTTATTAATAATATTATCATTTTAAGTTCTTAAATCATTTATAATCATAGTTGCATAAAAGATTGGTTTCATGGTTTACATTGGATTTGACACCACACTGCAAAAACGCTGGTGTTAGATTTGACACCAACCGGAGTATATATAGGACCACACCAGAAAAGTGTTAAAATGACACCAATGTGGAATCAAATCAATATATTTCGACACCGACTGGTGTTGTCCAGGACCGTGAACAACACCAGTTGTTTAACAAATTTGCCATTCTTCAGATTAGTAATTTCACACTTACTTTCGCATTCAAATTGTCTAAATTCATAAATGAGTTAAGATTTGCTTGCACTTTAAATTGCCTCATAGGGAAAGTCATTTTCACCTTTATTGCAACTTACCTCGCCTAAAGTTGCAATTTTCTGATATTATTTGAAATTTCAGATCAATACCGAACGCAATCTATACTCATGTTTGCGGAAAACCGTCGTTATTTCTGCCAAGGTAATTGATTCCCGAGGCATATTTTTCAAATATGAACGGGACAAACATATCCAGAAATAAGTTTAGATTTATAGAAGAATCTCTTATTATCCGTAAATGATCTCTTTTCCATCACCAAGCTTCCTCTGGGCTTCAAGTTAAAGTAAATTTGCAAACACATCCGATCCCCTGTGATTCAATATTCCAAGGTCAAATTGAACGGGGACTTTTCTCAAGGCGGACTTACAACTTTGCGTTTTTAACCTGCGTCAGCCCAGCATTTGTAGAAATGTTTATAACGCTCCCTGGACGCACAACGTACGCGAATCAGACGGTAGAATACGCCTACCGTCAGTCCTCCATACGACCTGCGTCCGGAAAGCGTTTTTAGTTTAAAAAACGCTGGGCCGACGCATGCGAAAACGCAAAGGTGTGACGCAGGCTTTAGACGATAAGAATGTTGTCGTATACGGTTGCATCTATTCAGGAAATATTTAGCGTATTTTTTTATTGGATTATTATATAATGCGTTTTTAGCGGGAAGGGTAAGGACGGTAATGATTTTTTTTTATCCGGGAGAAATATTGGGGAAAACGGGAGTGATAACATTTAAGGAATGTAGCTACACTTTTATACATGAAATTCAATCAGTGCATGGAAAGAAAATTGATTGAAATATTTAAAATTATTTTTCAGATTTCAAAGCAATTATAGACACGCATCGACATATCTGCAAACGTACAAACATTGACACACATCAACATACACTTACACGCACATACACACACGTATAATATTTCTTGGTAATATTAAGTAGAACGCTAATTCAATGTTCCTTTGTAATGCTATTCAAATCGGAACCGGCTTGTTATTGTTATGTCCTCACAGTTCAATACATGACGTATGGATCTATTGTCCTATGACACCCATAATTCTACGGAAATAGATTATAACCATCATGTTATAATATAACATTATGAGTGGGTGAGCCCGTGTGCGTTTGTGTACTGTGTAGGTGTGTATGTATGTATAAGTATGTGTGGACGAAAGGGACGATGAGGATTATTTTCACGTCACAGTCGCGCGTGTGTGAGTGTGTGTGTGCCTATATGTGTGTGTATACGTGTAAATATATGTAGGTGTGTGTGTGTATGTGTGTGGGTGTATGTGGGTGCTTGTGTATAAGTGTGCGTGGACGAAAGGGACAATAAGGGCTAGTATGACATCACAGTCTATCTCATCCCGGTTGTGTTTCCCGGTCATTAGGTGCCCACCAGGTTGCGAATCCCTGCAAGGCACTGGTGGTATTATCAATCTGCTAAATCTTTTTAAGGTCGCCGGCGGGAATTTGTGTTCATGCTAATGAATCGCAAACTAACAGGTGTCACCAATATCGGCTTGCTTCGGTCTCTCGGGGCCGGGGTAGGGTTCGGGAGCGGTCGGGCCAAGTTGAAGGTACTTTTCTATCACTTTAAGACACTGTAGAATTTATTCTGATGTTAATAACAATAAACAGTGCAATAGTGTCATGTCATCTATAGGCTTAAGCATGGATGTCAATATTATTGTGGTTCTCAAGATTAAAAACATTATCTAACAATGCAAAATTAATGATTTAAAATCAATACGACGTGTTAAGAAGCTACGCGTCAAGTTTACACAATCTTGGACCAACTTGTTAAACCGATGAAACAGTTTTAGGAGAGATGGCGCTCAGATATTCAGATATTTAATTACTTTGTGAGCTGCAGTAAAATATTACCATGATGCAGTTAAATTAGAGCATGTTCATAGTTTATGTGAATAAAATCGATAAAGAAATGGCTCAATTATCGCAAAATAAAAAATGACGACAGCCTCGCTCTCCCCAACACAACATACTTCACATGCAAAATAAACGCAAACTCACACACCGCTGACAATACGACCGATCACTCCTTCCATTCTGTGCGGGTGGGCCGCCGTGCAAATCAGTTATCTCACGGTATAGGAATCACGGGTGATTGGCATGTTCGAAGTAAAGTACGACAGATGGTCCGAAAATCTTCTCCTACTTTTGTACACAGGTATATGTTGGCACGTAAAACAACTTGTAAATACATCAGCTCGTTTCACATCATTTTCTGCATCCCGACCATTACGAATCTATACCTTTAAGGGAACTATCCGAACGACATGTCCAGAGTTTGAATAACTGAAGCATATCTGTTTTTTGTCAGTAACAATTTCGTGTTTGTTCATAGTTTGGTTAGTAACAGTCGATCCAGAAATGGCTTAATAATGACTTAATCTTGGTCTTCCATATCTTTTCCACTACCACTACAGAGGCAGATCAAGGCATTGCTAATAGAGGAGGGTGGTGATAGACGATCAGGAGGGGTGGAATGATTTTGACATGGGGGGGGGGGGGGG
>BQKZ01001860.1:13234-24431 GCA_036244855.1 Temnopleurus reevesii | reverse complement strand
GGGGGGGGGGGGGGGGGTATGCATGGGATGAGGTGAATTTTATAATGAATTCAAGGCTTCCACTGCAAGGTAATAGCTGAGACTGTGATATTATGTTTTTGCTTTATTAGATTTACAGGCGAATACAATTTCAATAGGCGATTACGGGTGATAGGCATAACGAAGGAATTAGCACCGTCGCGGGGGGGGGGGGGGCTTTCGAGGGCTTAATCATGATGAATGAAAACAAATCAAATGACGGAAATGAACCATCCAATATTGACTATTATTACTTTTCAAAAATAAATTTTTATACAATTTATGAGGTTGACACATCGCAGTCCGTATTTTGCATTAGTACAGAGAGTAATTCACAATATCATTGTTCGTAAAATAAACAATAACCAACTTAATATACAAATAGTATTTTGCTAATATTTCTTTTATAGAATGCTTGATACACTTAGCTTCCATTTGTCTTCAGAAAAAAATGCGAGCTCTGAATTGTCTGCGGAATAGCCGGGTTGATTGATGAAAATTGTTATGCATACTCTGTACACAAAGCTTGGTATTGACAATCAGAAAGCCTACCCGAGGCTTGCCTGACATACTGGCAACGAGTAACAAACTGGATTCCAGGCATGGAAGTTTGATTGTAACTAATTTAACATGTTTAAGGAATAAAAAGCAACTACGGTCTTTGGCAAGAAAATTGCATAGATTTTTATTTGAATTTATCAGTAAACCAGCCTATTGGTACCCTCCATTTGCCGGTTTATGGAGAAACCTTGCACCCCACCCCATCAATATATCGAAAACATTCCTCCCAATCTTAAGGTGGAATGATGAAACTATAAGGTTTGATGTCTCGAGCGTGAATCCCAGATGAGGAATAGCGGTGTTACGGGCCACGAGCGATGGTGATGTTGGGATGAATGCACGATGAAATCCAACCATCCATCTTCGAGATCTCAATAATGCAACATGTCATGTTGCTGCGAGTGAGAGTGGTGATGTATTCCGGATGATGAAGTCCGGAGCTCTATCGGTGGTGTGTTGGGATGCTGGTGATTTATGGGGGAGGATATAGTACAGTTCACTTACAAGGACTGATAATGCATACGCACACATTCATGAACTCACATTCACCTACATGTATATACCTACACACACGCACATATATTATTCGAACACCTCACACACCTTACACGCACTCCTACACACCCCTTCGCAAACCCATATTCACACCACACATATATATGCACACCTACACATGCACCTACAAACATGCAATACATCTATAAATCTACACATACACTCACCCACACCTACATACACGCCTAAACACACCTAAACCTATACCCATACATGTCATGTTGATGCGAGTGAGAGAAGTGATGTATCCCGGCTGATAAAGTCCAAAGCTCCATCGGTGGTGTGTTGGGATGCTGATGATGTATGGAGGAGGAGGGGGGGGGGGGGATATAGTATAGGTCACTTACAAGGACTGATAATTCATACGCACACATTCACACACACACTCACCTACATAACTACGTACACATACACACATTCGAATACCCCCACACACCTACATACAATCCTGCACACCTCTTCGCAAACCCGTATCCACACAACACGCACATACGCACACCTACACATGCACCTACAAACAGACAACATACCTACAAACATACGCACATTCTCACCCATATACACATGCATGCATAAACGCGACCACACCTACACACATACCCAAACATGTCATGTTTCTGTGAGGGAGAGAAGTGATGTATCCCGGCTGATGAAATATGAAGCTCCATCGGTGGCGTGTTGAGATGCTGATGATTTATGGAGGGGGGGGGGGTAAGATAGAGAGGATGACATACAATACACACACATACACTTACACATACATATACACAGGTATACACGCATATACACACCTCAATCCATACTCACATACTCTCACCTCCGCGAACCACCCACCAACATACGCATACTTATACACATACACAGCACCATACACACACCTACATCACCTACACACACACACACACACACACACACACACACACACACACACTCAACTACATAACTACGTACACGCACATACACCATTCGAATACCCCCACACACCTACACACAATCCTGCCCACCCCTTCGCAAACCCGTATCCACACCACACGCACATACGCACACCTACCCATGCACCTACAAACAGACAACATACCTACAAACATACAAACATACCTACAAACATTACATGCATAAACACGACCACACCTACACACATACCCAAACATGTCATGTTTCTGCGAGGGAGAGAAGTGATGTAACCCGGCTGATGAAGTCTTGAGCTCCATCGGTGGTGTGTTGAGATGCTGATGATTTATGGGGGATAAGATAGAGAGGATGACAGATAATGCACACACACACACACACACACATACACTCACACATACACATGCACAGGTATACACGCATATACACACCTCAATCCATACTCACATACTCTCACCTACACAAACCACCCACCAACATACGCATACCTATACACATACACACCACCATACACACACCTGCACTACCTACACACAAAAAAAATACCAGGGTGTTGTTCATAACCGACTTATCTTTCATAATAGGTATGACTGTAACACCAGAGAAGGAGTGGACAAGAAGTCTAGTAATCTACGAAGTGTGATATGTACAATATTTCATTGAATAATTTTACTTACCGTACTCCTGACTTGTATTTTGATGCAATCCGCCGTCCCAAAGGTGAAGCCCCCGGTTCACATCAGCACTCGAGACGATGCAATTTTGTTTCCCTTTTTCATGCAACGGGTGAAGGCTCTTAGCTCGAGATTGCTTGAGGTTGTCATTTATAACTTGTTGTTATTCCCATTCTCTTTCTCCTCCCTCTGTCTATATTAAGCTATTTGTATCGTTTTCTCTATCTCTCTGTCAAAGTTTTCATACCTCTGTTCACCCCATATTTCTATATGGTAGTGGGTCGCACACAAACCTCGCACTCCCGCACACACTCATGCAACACATACCAATAATAGCATACATCCCTCACACGCCTACATACATCCAAGCACATCCACATCCGAATGAAGATACACATACATGAACTTGGCATTCCAATACATTTATCAACAACATATACGAGCACGTAATTCACCTACGCACCACCATCAGCACACACCACACAATTATTCACCGTACAAGGTAAACTGACACACCTACACCTACGCACATGCACGCATAGACACATAACTCTCTCTCTCTCTCTCTCTCTCACACACATACACACACACAACGCACACACGTATACGCGCACGAGAACTCTATAAAAGTTGCACATGATATTCACATACAAAAGCCACATACACACAAACACAAACACATAAACACACACACGCACCTACATACACAGACATTCACAATGTATGCAGGTATGCGCATGAGCACCTTTTCACCCTTTCGCCTTCACGTCCTGCGGTATTTGCAACTTCATAACTTTCTCTTTCCCCCTCACTCTCAAATTCCATTTAGCAATTTCTTTCTTTTTATTTTCCAAAAAGGCCGTTACCCTCAATGTTTTCTCTCGTCCCTCCCTTTCCATCTTTCTTATTCCCACTCCATCTCGACGCCTCTCTTCCCCTCCCCTTATCCCCACACTCTCTCTCTCTCTCTCTCTCTCTCTCTCTCTCTCCATCATTAATGAATGAAGAATTCATGTTCTTGACAGAGTGACAAATTATATCCCGCGGCAGAATACGCACTAATGCCCCAGTTACACCCGGTGACACAGACATTTTTTGTGAATTACATTCCCCTGCAGAAATTTAAAGATGAACAATCCACAGTGTCGTAAATTAGAGCTTATTGCCCAAGGTGGTGTTGCAAGAAAGTTGCCATTAATTGCAACTTGTATAACTATTAACCATACGTGCCAATTAAAATAATCGTTTCACTCGCGTCTTGAAAGAAGCGCAGACTGTGCGCGAATCGAAATATGCGTTTCATGTTACAGCTGATTTGCCGTTGAATTATAATTGGTCACCAGTTTCTGGCAACACCTCCGAGTGTGACCGAGGTCTATGGGTTGATCACAAAGTCAATCAGAACACGGCAACACCACTGTTCAATTATAGTTGAAACCTCATTTTTAATGATAAGTGCAGCGTAATGAGCATTGTTTAATTGCAGCAGAGGATAAAGAAATCAGGTTGCCCTAAAAAATACTAGTTGGACGTTGGCGCAGGTGGAATGTTGGTTGAGTTGACTTCTGGCCCCATCAAAAATGAATTGTTATCGAATTAAACAATATTTTCATGTTCAAGAAAATGAAAAAAAAAACACCAATCATAATTATAACAAAGCAATTTATGAGAAAGGTATGGTCAGGATACGGAAATTGATTTGAAATGAGCCAATGTATACATTGTTTTATATGCACAAGTCAGAATAAATGTGTACGAACTTAGGAAAAGACTGTTCACCTATTCTGGCTTATTTTAGTTCGAAAATGCTAATCAACCGTTGTCCCTAATGGTCTACTAGCATAAAGGCCCCAGCACACCAAACACGGCACGGCATCACGGCACGGTGTTTACGCGGTATCTCCCCTGTGATTGGCCAATTGTTATACAACCTTTGCGCGGAGGAGCGCGCTAACCAATAACAACAAAGATAGTGCGTAAATCCCGTGCCGTGATGTCGTGCCGTGTTCGGTGTGTCCGGGCCTTAATGTGCGGCCAGCAGAGTACGGACGATCGAATTGATGCTTCCGGTGGTATATGTGTGGAGTGTGAATTACCACCCATCTTGCATGTGGGGCGGTGTACAAGTGAACAAAACGGCGCACTGCGTCATTTATATTTTGCCATGATATAGCCATTTTATTCCAACAAATTTCAACGTACTCTTATTATCGAAAGCGGTACCATGTGAATATTTAAAACTTATACGTTTAATGTACTGTATTGTCATGACAACACCATTATTTAGCATGTTCATTAGAATTGTAATCTTTCAATATTAATGATTCCGCTAAATGTGAGAGCTAAATATAAAGAAATTGGTTCCCTCATTTTGATGAAAGTTTCAAAACGTTCGATGTCACCATATTCACTACTCCAAAATACTGTTTACTCAAAACAACGTGAGTGCGTAGTACTATTCTTGATGAAAGATTAAACCACACACATTCCAGCGTTGATGCCTTAAAATTGACAGACTGTATTTGGTTGATAGCGATCAGACATAATTATGACATTCATGAAGATGGATTACCGAACTTAAGAAACCTATTGATACCACTTAGTCGGGGAAAGTACAAGGGTCCTAAATATATGGAGTAAAGATATGACAATACATTTCGAGAGAACGAACGAGACGGTAGTATTTTTTTTTCAATGTGGAGGAGTGCAATTAAGGGAAGGTGTTTTTTTTTAAATAATATTTGACATCTAATGTGTTATATCTTGATCCCATTCTAACTGACGGTGGTAAACTGAGAAAACGCTCATTTCGATGGAAACACAGGGATTAGTAATGCATTAAGAACTTGTTACGCTTTCGAGATACTTGGTTATGTTACGTTTGACTTACGTTCGCCGTACGCTCAGGAGGTCAGACCTCCGTCTGATCAGGGTATACTATGTGGGGAGCTTTAAAAAAAAACGCTGGGCCGACGCAGGCTTAAAGTGCAAGAGTGTCAGTAGGCCTTAAGACGAGTGAAACTATTAAAATGGGAAATATAAGAATTAAATCGAACTGAATAACAATACAAGAACATAATAGCAAAATGCTTTCGCTTAATGGAGCAAAAAATAAGAAAGCTATGCACAATGTGAATATGAGAATTGGAAAATGCAGCAAATTTTAACCAAAGTGTGAAGGAAGCAAAACTATAATGCAATAAATTAACAAATGTCCTTGCGAATATTCCCGATTCCCTTGTTTGTTTATTGAAACATTTTGTAAAGAGTGGTTGCTCGAAGATACATCATCGTCAAGTTTAACTTCTACGGTCTCGCAAATCCTCGGCCCATATCGGGGGTTAAGAGTAGACCTCGAACCTACCCCGTAATCCCACACATCTATTCTCGCGTGTGCTTCACTCGCTACTCGGTATCAGGTTTCCAAAAAGCAAACTTGAGGTGATGCTTTTCGAAAGAGCCGCATATTTCCCCCTGGCGTAAACACGCAAAGCCGCAGCAAAGTAGTTTTTAGCCGGGTTAAAAGGAGAGAGGGAAATGGGGCTAGATGCGACTCGCTGCATATTGAACACCTTTTAAAGATAAGCACTTTATCCCGATTCAGGTGTGTAAGAAATGGTCCGGGAATGGCGTAATGACATCAGTCGTTTATCTTAAGGGTGTATGCACTGTGGGCAGAAGGAACAAAAAGAATTGGACAAAGTAAACAACTTCTTTCCAGCTTTCGCATTAACTTCATGATTACTTAAGGAAATATATTCCCTGTTTATTCAGCGAACGGGTGTGACATCTAAAATTTCCACACAGAATAAGAAGGAATTGAAAATTCGTGTACGTGCATTTAGCTGTTGTAAAGGATTCAATGAAAGTTGTTTATTTTGTCCAAATCTTTTGTCCCTTCTGCTCACAGTGATGGCTGCCCTAGTTGGCCAGGCTCAAGTGTTTTCAAAGAGCTTTGTGAATCCATGATCATGTTTAGTTTTCAGATGGAGGTGATGAATGACATTGTCTGTAGAAAGTGACCGATCACCATTGAAAGTTTTGTTGCCTATCCTTACCAGAATTTTCTTAAGCATGAGACGTCACTCCACTTTTGGAAGGCACTCACGTTAAAGAGCGCAAAAAAGTTGTTCACGTCATTCTGTCATCAGGGCCACATAAAAAGAAGCACTTTGATGAATATGTGTATGGCAAAATGTGTATCAAAGAGATACGATTAATTTTGCAATTAATCCTATACATTTGTTTCTTTTTTCATCTCTCTTAATCAGCGCATTATGTGATAAATGTGCGCTTTATAAGTACAGTATATTGTTACAGGCCCCTGATCATGCGCAGCTTCTGGAAAAGCAAAATAAAATGTTGCGTAATATAAATGATATTTAGAGTAATTTTTTTTCAGGCATTGTTGCAACCCTTCTTTGGTCTTTTGAGCTTATCAGCTCATCAAGGGCCCAACGGGAGGGGGGGGGGGGGGGGGGGAGGGGGTAGTAAAAAGGAAATGTAACGTGCAAGATGTTCATCATATATTTTGCTTGTAACCTCGTAGGGGATCAATGGAATATAATGTTCTAGCTTTATTTTTTTTTTTGCTTGTCAATACGTTGTTGAAGGGAATGCAAAATTTTTAGTCATCACTAAGTAGAACCCCGGATCTTCAAATCCTGGGAGCGCTCATAAATAATAGTAATAATGATAATATAATTATGTTCATTTATATAGCGCAATCACTACGATGCATATACTCTACTGCGCCTGATACTATAGGTACCGTATTACCCTGGCTATAACTGCCGAGCAAGCCAAATAGGCGCTCAGGCATTCAGGTACCCATTTTTCACCTGGGTTGAGTGCAGCACAGTGTTTATGAATTTCTTGCTGAAGGAAATTAACGCCATGGGTAGGACTCAAACCGCGGACTTCTGCCTTAAAGGCGAGAGTCAGAACCACTACACCCCGACGTGATGAATAAAGATATAAGTGATGAATCGTTGTAAAAAAAGATCGAGATTCGTCAGAAATGTCCAACAACATGTGCTCCCTACTCCGTTCAAAAGAAGGTACACACCATTACCTCTGCCCTATCCTTTTCGAAATTGACCCAACAAAATATCGATAATAATTAAAATTATTTATACGGTGGCACACGAGTTCGGCGTTAATCAGAGTCCACATCAATGTTTGAACTCATAATGATAATATTAATAATAATAATAATCATAATATGTCTTATTTACCCAGGGTAGCCGCATTCAGCTGTAACATAGCTGCTCTTCCATCGGGCCCTGATAACGTAAAGTTATTATTACCCTTCTCCTTTCTTAAATGCCGAGCGCCTGGCAAGAAGGCAAATGGTCTCATTTTTCTTATAAGTCTTTGGTATGACTCGGCCGGGGATCGAACCCACGACCTTCCGTTCATGGGGCAGACGCTCTACAACTGAGCCACACATGACCGGTAATATAAGCATTATCCAAATTATTTTTTACAAACATTTGCTATTTCTATTAATTTAGACTTTGAATTGAACCAATGTGTTTGCATTTTAATATGCCTTCCAATCTTCCCAACCAGCTAAAACCACATTCCATTTTACTTTATACACAATTAAGGTGGAAGACGGCATAAAATAAAAACATATCCATGAATATGTTTACTCCATTGTACTTTATTTTTTTTCCGGCGATCGATCGGAACGGGAAAGCACCTGCCTTGTGTGTTTGTAATCGATTGAAAATGAGTTACAATTGACCGCGTTCTCACCTACAATAATTTATATTGAGATTCCCCCGAGACAAACACAAACACAGGATATACACATACACACAAACAGGTTCACTCATTATCTACATGTTTATTCATACATATCCCAAAAACTAATGTTTACACACAAGCTTCGATCTGATCGGAAGACGCTTCCAAAGCTTTGGGGGTTTGTTCGAATCCTACCCATGGCGTCAATTTCCTTCAGCAAGAAATGTATCCATATTGTGCTGCACTCAACCCAGGTAAGATGAAAAGGTACCGATAGGAAGAAATTCCTTGAATGCAGTGAGCGCCGAATGGTAGCCATACGATAGCCGGGTAATAGTGCGCAGAGCGCTTAGAAACACTTTGTATTAAGCGTTTTACAAATATTGTATATTATTATCATTATTTAATCCATTTAAGGCAAAAACATTAGCTTATAACGTAACCTTTCCGAAGCTATTGCTTATATTAATTTCTTCTTTCCTTTTTTTCACAAAGTGGATTGTGAAGTTTTCATGAAAACGATTGTCCTTGTTTATTTATTTGTTATAATACGATATAAACTTGTCTACTGAAGATAAAGTGGGTAATGGGGCAAAGAGTCGTACGCCGTGTATTTAACCGTGCGGACACAACAATCACAAACAGGTTCCGATTTGAATAGCGAAACAAATTTGCATTGAATTGGCGTTTGACTTAATTCTGCAGAATAGATTATATCGTGTCATGAGAAGTTATCAGTAAAATGCTTGTATTTTGTTCAATTATTGAGTCTATCTATTTATTGATTCAATCTTTCCTTCATTCATTCCGTCAAATGCGTTAGCGTCGAAACAAAGCACGGGTGACCGCGATACTAAAAGCGCCCCAAAGCACTCTGTCAGAGAGTGGATGCGTGCACTCTGTAAATTGCAGAAAACAGTATTATGTGCTGGATTCTTTCGTAGAAAAAAAGAAAAGGATTAGAATTTGAAGAATACTCCAATCATTTCGAATGAGTGCAATAAACAGAATTGGTTCCAATAAGTGGAACGCGTCAACAAAATCAGGTTTTAGCGGAAAGGACGACCGAATTCCTTGGATAGCTGTGAATCTAGTCAACTAATGGTGTTAAGCATGCCTCGTGCAATCAGAGAAGGTGTTGAAAACTTGACCCAAACCAGGGCATGTTTCGCGAGAATACCAATCAGTGATTGTGTGTTATAAGCTATTGAAATCCATTAATCTGATTGGCCCATGAATGACAGATCACATACAGGGCATGGTAGTGAAACAGTCCCCTGATCTATGGTAGATGTTAACAGAGTGGTTGAGTGTTGTGCACGATGCGGAGTCACGCGCACGCAACGTTTTCGGCTCAGAAAACGTGGATGAGGTCGAGTACCAGAATAATAGATTTAAATTCGTAAGACTTTCTTTTTATTATTGTAAATTGTAGGTCCATATCAAAAACTATCATTTTAAAGCAAAAACATTTTTTTTTTTGTAAAAAAGAAATAAAAGGAATAGATAATACAAATAATATAGTTTTACAATATAATGTGCAATTTTGAATCTATAAAAAGATCGATCTTATTGTGATTGTAAAATAAGGCATGCTCATGCAGGTGACACCTAATTTGTATAAAATTAACAGAATACACTCAAGTTTAATACTGTGCTCAAATATGACAAGAACTTAATTGCCCGCATATAACTAGGGTTTTGAGGAGATGTCTACCAAGCAAACCTTCTTTTAGACAGCGCCCCCCCCCCTCCCCCCAATACAATTGCACATTTCATTCTACCAGTTTCGGCGGGTTAAAATGCAAGCAATACAAGATGCCTTCACATTTTAAAGCGGGAGGGGGGGGGGGATTCTGCTGCGTCTCCTGAGACCAGAAAAGAAGCCTTTTTCTGGACTAGATCATTCATCGCCAAGGCATCTGTCGAATTACCAAAATTGCATGACACAGCGTCCTATACGTTCACCTTATAAACCACCACGAGCAATTTTATGTTATATCTGTGAAACGCTGAATGAACAAGTCTAACAAAGAACTTGCATTAGGACCTATTGCATGAAAAGTTGCGTTTAAACGGAAGTCATAAAATAAGACTCTTAATTAGACGTTTATGCTTTTCTAACTTGCGTTTCAATTACGCAACTATTTATGCAAGGGCCATGGACTGCTAGTGATCCTGGTGATATGCTTCTTTTTAGACCGTGCACGAATGAAAAGCGCATTTTAATTTGCCACTGAGTTGCAGCTATAACATTAAATTGATTGCAACTTTCTAGCAACATTCCCGTTTTGTGTATATATTCTCTATAGATTAACCAGCGAGACAATGGTATATCTGTGATGGTAGAATTGAATGCCCTTTCGACCTTAGCTATTTGGCATTCCAAGTTTGTTGCTGTCCTAAAAGAAGGGCATCGTATTTTTTGTTTTGCCCGTTGATGGTTTGTGACGTAGTTCAGCTGAACCACGTGAAGCTAACATGAAATAAAATCAATGGGACTGAGGATCTGCAAATCCCAACCTGAGAGTATCTACTTGTAAATAATGCGTTCACATTGCCGATTCGTGTTAACTGTAAAAGGATTCAAATGTCAAAAACATGTTTCTTATGCAGAATGTAGGTTCTGGAGTATTGCTTCAGCGATCGAGCTGAATATTCCAGAACGTACAATGTGCACATACCAAACATATTATGACATTTGAATCTTTTGCTACATGCAGTCA
>BQKZ01001859.1:66502-78700 GCA_036244855.1 Temnopleurus reevesii | reverse complement strand
CTCTCTCTCTCTCCCTCTCTTTCTCTCTTTCTTTCTTTATCTATCTCTCTTTCCCGACCCTCTCTCTCACTCTCTGTACAGGCCTGTTATATCTTTACCATTTTCTTTCATCTGGCTCTTTTATATAGACATCACCAAAGGCCAAGTTGAACACATTGAACACAACATCCCTCTCTAGTAGCCACGATGCCCAACAATCCTCCCGAGTTCCTCAAACTCCTCACCGACGTCAGCAGACAGATCGAATCTACCCCCGATGGCCTGATGGACTTCAGAAACACCTGTCGCGATCTCGGCTACGTGAGGGCTTTCGATCTCGAGAAGACGCGGGCAGCGACCGTCATCAAGAAGCTACGACACCAGATGATCATCCATCCAGATAGTTATAACAAATTCGTCGAGATATTGGAGATCATTTCGCGAGACGACGTCATCAGAATGCTTCCGGGTTATGAGGGCTATGGAGCTAGTGGCGCAGGTATAATTTCTGTCATATCTGTTGATTTTCATCTTTTACACATTTTGACCCCCCCCCCCCCCCCCCCCCAAAAAAGGGGGGGGGGGGGGGGGGGGGGGGGGGGGGGTTGGGTGTTAACTAAGAGTCCGATCCGTCTATATAGAAAAATCAATTTTCTAGAACTCAATGATCTAAAAGTCGAGTAATTTTCTATTTGATTTACTTATCCAACAAGATATAAACTAATTCCTTAATATAAAGTAGGTCAACGCCGTGTATTTAACGTACCAGGTTGTATCTATGTGATTGAACTGTGCGGACACAACAATGACAAGCATTCCGATTTGAATAGCCTTATAAAGGAGCATTGAATTGGCATAGTTTATAATCGTATTTTAATGACGTATTCGAGTCAATATCCCCACAATTAGTCATTTTAACACAGATATAGTGCTGCTTGCGGCCTGCCGAAATTATGAATACAGTTTGGCTGACAATGAATAATCATGTAACAATATTGAGTCACCGTAAGATCACATCCAGCAATCACAAACGATGAAAAATGCTGATGTTAGATTTTATCACCAGCCGTAATTATGACCACATCAAAGAAATGTTATAATCACAAACAGCTGTTTGGAATCAAATCAATGTATTTAAACACCGACTAATGTTGTTTAGGGGATTCAATTTGTAATAAATAAACAACTACTGTAGTTATTTATTTATATTAAATTGAATCCAAACGGGTGTTATTCTAACACTTTTTAGGCGTGGTCCTATACCTGGTTGCTAAATTCAACACCAGTGATTTTGCAGTGTATAAAGGGATATCTTAATGAAGGAACATATCTATATTGGACATAATATGCCATGCTGCATAAACGTTTTGTGTATATTCATTTCAAGATAATAGCAACACTGCACTCATCTCGATGAGCAACACACCAACTAGGACACCAACACCGCCTGACACATCCACGAGGCTGACGACACCATGTTCACAGCAGCCATCTGAAGCAAATGCATCATCCGGCAGAGTCACGGACCTGGAACTACTGAACCTCAGCGGTCACGTCCCACCGGACTTGGTTCGTCGTCTTGGTATCTTCCTCCGCATCCCCGTGCCGGAGATTGAGATTAAAACACACCCTCGGCTTGGCCTGGAGCAGGCTGCTTACAGACTGCTGGTGCATTGGAGGGAGAACGTTCCAGAGAGAGACCAGAAGACGGAGCTTGTACAAGCATTGCGAGAGGCCGACATGGGTGACCTGGTGTCGACATGTTTTGGTGAGGAATTCATGTTTCTGACTGACCCCCACTTTAAGCCCCGGTCACAAAGGGTCCCGGAAGCAACACGATTCAACGCGACTCTTTGTTCGGAGGCAGTTAACTTGGAATTAAAGAGTCGTGTTGAATCGTGTTGCTTTCGGGGTCCTATGTAAGGCCCCGGTCACATAGGGCCCGGAAGCAACACGATTCAACACGACTCTTTGTCAGTTCACAGTTGGCTGCCTAGGAACAAAGAGTCGTGTTGGATCATGTTGCTTCCGGGGCCCTATGTGACCGGGGCGCGCACCGTGGAGGAGGGGCTGGGGCGGCTTTGGGGATTTGCTTGTCAGCCCAGCCCGGCCTAGCCCCGCCCCGGGGTGCCAAATTTGAGTTGCAGACCTTTTTTTTTGTTGTTGTTGTTGTTGTCAGCCCAGCTCAGTCCCTTAGGGGTGCCAAATTTTCTGAGATGGGCACCAACAGTACTAGCCCTCGGTTTCAAAATTATATGGGTGCGCGCATGGTTAAGGTTTCCCCGCCAATTTTTTATTCAAGTTGGTTTCAATGTCTCTCGTCTACTTCGAATTTTGTGATCATCCATAATCTACAAGCCGGTTTCGTTTCACATTCTCAGTGATCATTTGACATATTCTTTATTACGTCACCATATTGTGGAATAGAGTTCTTTTTAACATTTTAATCATTTTTATACGACACCTTCGAAGCGTAAGCCAAACGCAAAAGCATACACCCAATTCTAAACCCAATCCTAATATTATGAATAGTAATAACATCATATACATACTTATGATATAGGTTTTAGTTTAAATTGAAAGTTCAATATGATGTGTGAAATATCATAACAATTTATTTCAATTCCACCTACAGAGAACGGTGAGTCTTCATCACATCAATCAACGGGGCCTCTTACCAAATCTTCGGCTATTTCTGATATCCACTTGAGCAAATTGGCGGGAAAGATTGGTGACGGATGGTCACAGTTTGGCATTCAACATCTCGGAATGTCAAAGGTCGACATTGATCATTTCAAAGCCAGTGAGTCAAATGTGAGTACAAATTTCACCATTTATTTAATTATTCATATCGTTCCATGTGTACATGGTGTATGTCATTCTTGTTTACTTTTGAACGTTAGTCATTTTTTTTCAATTCCTAGCGATTTGAGAAATGAATACCTGTATATACGTCATAATTTCGAACACTATACGGACGTAATTTGCACCAATAAAAAAGTTAGAGATCTCTATTTCTTTTTTTCTTCTTTGTTACAATTTACAATAGGCTTACTTTTCTAGATGTGTAGTGGAGCAAGAGACATCATGCAACAACTGTGTAAATGATTACATTATCAGGGTTTACCCTGAGAGCCGAATCCTAAAGGTTTCAGAAACTACCACAGTCCTACGGAAGCATATACGTTCAGCGTGAAGGCGAGTCGTTCAATTCGCCGAGATGCCTTATTTGGGTTGAAACGGCGAGAAGGCGACCTGTAAAAAAAATGCCAAGGCGCCTTCTCTTGGACGAAACGGCAACTTGTACACACTCGCCTATGCGCTACACGTATAAGCTTCCATAGGGATGTCGTAGTTTTTTAAACCTATAACTTTGCTTTGCAACACACATTAAACATGTTAGAATAGCGAATTCCTCGCATTAATGGCAAATCTGTCATATCGATAAGACTGATGTTGTGGATGTTGACTTTATCATTATTCCAAACTCTATTTGGAGACTTATCATGCCGCCATTTTTTTAATATGCTTAGCACTTCTTTTTTTCATGTAGGGTTCCCCTCATACCAATTATTTAACATACACCTCTTAATTTTGGAAACTTCTAGATTTGAAAAATTATGTACATGTATTTAAACTTCATCGACATAAGCAGTCAACATCCTGTTCATATACATGATATTATTTTAAGAAAATTATACAAAAAGTAAAAAAAGATATTTTGAATTTCGAGAACTAACCACTTCTTGTATATTGAAACACAGATGGAGGATATAATATTCAAGATGATGTACGAGTGGAGAAGACGGAATCATGGAGATGCAACAATTGGGAAACTTCTCGGATTGATGGAAGAGAGCGACCACATCTCCTTGGACTCTTTTAGCTTTATTCTGAATGAACTCCAATCAGACAAAGAATGAAGTTGTTTTCATTACAGGGCCAGTACTGGGCTTTCGATTTACAATGCAAACGCTATCTAAAACGTTAGATCTATGGGTAGTCAAAGTGGAGGACAATGTGCTCATGGAATACAAGGTCCTCAGGGCCTTACAAGTCATTTTGTTTAGAAAATAACAACCTTTACAAAATGCGTAAAATTAGTGACCACTTCGACTGTCTACATATAGATTTAACGTCGTTAACGGTCACGTTGCTAAGCGAGAGCCTAATACTAGCTAAAGCCCCGGTCACATAGGACCCCGGAAGCCACACGATTCACCCCGACTCTTTGTTAGTTCACGGTTAACTGCCTCAGAACAACGAGTCGGGGTGAATCGTGTTGCTTCCGGGGTCCTATGTGACCGGGGCTTGTGACTTGTGTGACATAACGCACTCCCCATCACACATGTGCGAATTGAGGCGGATGGATGCTAACGAATTGGAGGTGGGAAATATGGAAGCTTATACGTGCAGCACGAGGGGCTAGTTGTTCAACTCGCCAAGGTGCCTTCTCTAGGACGAGAAGGCGACTTGTACAAACTTGCCTTCGCGTAGCACGTATAAACTTCCGTATTTTGTTCAATTCGCCATCTTTTGTCCGCCTCAATTAGCACAGGCCAGAGGGTATTTAAAGAAAAACACCTCTTTTTGGCGCGTGATCTTATGAGCTAGTAAGCATTGCATTTTCTTCATAATGATTCTCAAGATTTATAATGAGCTGTGACTCGTCATGTCACAGATACATGCACAAAGTATCATAATGTCACACAGATCACGCAAAATCTCTGCCCACTGATCTGTGACAGGAAGGCCAGCCATGATGAGTCACGTCTCATTTTGAAGGTGATTAATGATTACTCATGAATTTTGAGAAGATATGAATTAAAAAAAATGTAATACTAATAGTTTCGACTTCAAAATGAGATTATGAACGAAAGGGTTAACCTTTTTGATCACACAGGTGATAGATAATGGCCCTCATCGTGTATTTATTATGGTCAGGAACAATTATGTACAAGTGTACATTAATTTATTCTCCTATTCGTTATATTGTATTAAATGATACGCCGCTACTTTACGAACCGGCATGTAAATATGAAATTTATGTATTTAAAACAATTACAGTCCATGACAGTTTAAAAAAGGTGCTAAAAACCAACATACAAGTCAATGTAATATCTTGTTTCCTCACGGTTGCTTAGCAACATTTGCGTGTTACTTGATGGACTAACATATAACACGATATAAACTATTTCCGTAAAATTAAGTCGAACGTCAATTCAATGCTTCTTTGTAATGCTATTCAAATCGGCACCGGCTTGTGATCGTTGTGTCTGCACAGTTCAATACATCGCGTACGGTTCTATTGTACATGACCCACTTTATTTTGTGGAAATATTTTATATCGTGTTAATTCGCATTACATATATTGCACCGCTATCTTAATCATTGCATACTGTGCCATCAATTGTATTCAAATGCCAATCTTATCATTCTTGACTTTACATCAATGTGATTTGGTATTCCGCACATATCGACTCAAAAGAACAACTGAAAATGATTTGCACGACCCCATTGAAAAACAGCATGTGCTAAACTGGGTTTTTAACCGTGTTTAAATAAATGTATCAAATCAAATCAAATTTGTAATTTAGGCATGCGGAAGTTAAGTGTGTAATTAAATACAGTCTGGATATGTTTTATAAATGAAACTAAATACGATCCTTCTCTATCTCATTCACAAAACAATTGTGTGCTCATTCAGAGAAAACTTAAAAAGCTTTCATATAACATTACCAGGTCAACTTCATAATCTTTATAACCACTTGTCAATCATCGCGTGCGGGGTTGTCACGGGGTTTTGTTTTCGAACTCGCGAAAGCATTGATTGCTATGCATTGCTTCATCTTGAGCATAGCATTTTCGTTTTATATATCTTTGGTATAAACCAATTTTTCATCCTCCTTGAGTAAGTTCCGCAAGAATAGAAAACTACCCTGAAAACAACACTGACCTTTATATTGATAATGATAATGATGATTATATATATTTATATATATATATATATATATATATATGTATATAATTATTATAAAACTTCTTCACACAGTGAAATCATTATGATTCAAACATAGCAATAGCATAAAATACATGGCATAGAAAACAATTTGTTTTAATTCAGTTGCTATGTAACAAATGTACATTATGCTTTGCGCAATGTTACGCATTTTTCTTTGCTATTTGCTATGTTTGAATCATATCGATTTCACTGTCTGAAGAATTAAAGAAACCAGTAATATTGAAAAATTTGTCTCTGCCGTTTTTTCTTTCTGCATTTTATTTTTTTATTATTATTTAACCGTGACAGAGGAAATCTTATTCATGCTCATATAATTATCATATAGAAATAGTACTAATTTTATATATTAATTCTATCAATGCTATCAATGCTATCAATGATAATACTATTAATGATACTAATAGTAATAATGATAAAAATAAGTATAACAATTATTATGAGTAGTAATAATAATAAGTATATGTCTTCAAATCAGAAGTATCAATTTATACACATGTATTTATTCCTTTTGCAATATTGTACATTATATTATTAAGAGTTTGAATATGTCTCCTAATAGCAGATCTTCGAAATTGGTGGGCACAGGCTTGAGAACGGTGTATATTTAAATCGAATGCGCGTTGATGTGCGCAGTGAATGAGAAATATGCATACTTGCTGTGCATATTGCACTCGTTCTGTAATGTCCACAAGTATTCGTCCACCAATTTCGAAACCCCACTAATGATGTACCTTCCAACGATCGCGTTTCATCATTTTAGACCTATGTTGAGAAAAAGAGCTCAATATATTTGTAAAATTTTGTATTTGGACGTTGATATGTCTAATCTTACAAGTATTACAAAATTGTTCCAGTGCTCAACCAAGATAGTAGGCCTATTTATGCCTATTTATGACCAATAAATATCTTTTTCTAAAAAAAATCATTTGATAAACTTTTCTCAAGCATGTCAAGACTATAGCTTATTGGCCAATTGCTGAAAATCATTGATGACAATTTTCCGATATTGATTTTTTGTTGATATTTCTTGTAATGAGAGCAAGCGATAAAGGGAGAAAAAAATAGAGCGAGAAAGAGAGAGAGAGAGAGAGAGAGAGAGAGAGAGAGATAGTGTGAATGAGAGACAGACAGTCAGAAAGAGAAAACTGATGAAAAAGAAAAGAGTGAGGGAGGTGGGGGGGGGGGCCCACCGGTGAAATGAAATATGATTGTGTTTTTTTTTTCCTTTTTCCTATGGTCCATATTTTACCAGAGTATCGTATTTGTTGGAGAAGGGGACTGCAAAATCGCCCGAGATGGGAAAAGACTTCCTTTTAGGACAGCATCCATAACATTAACCCAACCCTCCTTATAGTTCAACATTTTCCAACAATAGTAATTGTCAATATGCAATTTGGAATGCTGTTCCAAAAGGAACTCTTCCCCTGAGATGCCCACCCCCTGGTTGTCGAATCCTTCACTCATGATCACTATAATCACCATCAACCCCGTCATGCTTTCCCATCATCATCATCATCATCATCATCATCATCATCATCATCATCAACTTTCTAATCTCCGAGAATAATTTATGCAAAACAATTGGGCGTAAATATTCAGAATTGAATGAGAAACGCCTTTAAATCTAAATTCATCATCATCATCATCATCTCCGACTCACCGCCACTGCGTTTCAAACTCGGAGGCGAATTGAGGCGGACGGCGGCAGACGAATTGGAAAAATATTGGAGTTCATACATAGAGCACAGAGGAATGTTTTATATATTTCATATAGATCATAATATTACTGTAGTATTTATCTTCTTTGAAAAAGCAATCGTTTCTACAGATAAGCTTTCTTAAAGAACATAAACAGGCCATTGCGTATTTTTCTTATTTTCAGCTCTAAAATCTGACATTTAACAAAATACATTAATAACTATTATTATCTATATGAGAGTTTTAAGCCGTACAATATTAAGCCATATTGTACGGCTTCAATTTTACGCTTGCGCAAAGCAGTGACCAGCCTTCTGGTATATGTAAAGATAATAATAATTATATTGGATGGCTTCATTTCATGAAATACCGGGAATATTGCACTCGTTAGGGCCAATATTGCACTCATCTTCGATTCGTGCAATATTGCCCTAACTCGTGCAATATTCCCTGGTATTCCATTTATTGCCATCCAATATTATATAAATAAATATTACCTCTATGCTTCATACTAGAGATAAATTTGTTGTCAAATTATCAAGGATGCTTGGGAATGAAGGGGATTTTAGAGCTGATTTTTTTCAAGACGTCAGCACAGTACATGATCCTCACGCAAAGAGAACTCACGTGACCTTTTTCATTATGCAATAAATATGCAACATTTTGTGGGAGTGCATTTAATTTTTTTTTACAACAGTAATATACTAGTCATTAAATTGAAAAATAGATAAACACACAATTTTGAAATATATCTATCATTTCGTACTTCACGTGATTTATTTTCGTTTGGTTTAGTTTGCATTAATTTATATGTAATTGATCGGGCCTGATAAATGCTAATGAGCGTCGTGATGGAACGTCGGCCTCAGACAAAGGAGAGATGTTGAATAACATTGCACACAAAGACAAGACACAAAGGATGTGTTTGAGAACCATTGTTAACCCAGCATTACGCCACGTGTGACTGCGCTCATTCAGTACTCGACCATGGACTTACAACGTGGAGTACCGACTCCTTACTCATTTGATGTAACAGAATTAGAAGAGAAAACAACTTCTGCTCTCTTGTTACGCATTTGTCGGTGGATCTCCTTCTTTTCAAAAGAATGAAGATCATCGATAGTTATTCGTCAAAGCATGAGTTGACAAATACACACAGTATCGATCTTTTCCCTCAAAACGATAAATTTACTTTAATAAGTTTAGATAGATTCAATGTGGGGAGGGATGAGAAGGCCACCCCCTCTCCTCCTCATCATATACGAGACTGCGGTCCCTCTTGTTTTTCCCCAATCAGACTCTACCTTCCTATCAAATTCCTGGATGCACCCTTGGATCAATAAAATATGCTCCGAGATTATTTCAACGAAAAAAAATCCGGGTGTCCCGGATTAAATTTAGTGCCAGACGCAAATTATTTTCTGCTAAAAGGAGCTCTAAATTGAAGAATTATTTTTGTTTTGATTCATTATGAAAACTTATTTAATTTCCCTAGGTGGATTACAATATAATTCACTAACACTCACAGTACAACGTCAATACTGGTATGATAATTGCACATAAATTGATTTCATAACTTCCCCTAACAACGAAGTTTGGTATTTTGTCAATTTTGACAACTGAATATCTGAATATACATGTACAAGTAGATTTCTTCTACTTGTAAATTCATTAAATATGTGTCAATCACTCATATTTCCTTTTTGATGAGCAAATAAAAGAGAATATCATTAGTTTTTCAAGACAACTTGTAGTGTAAAGTCGGAAGACACTTTGCCAGTCTGTAAATGTTTTCAAAACAGAACAGACGATTACTGCAAAATAACAGACCGTGATGGAATATGGAAAAGCGCCATCTAAAGACGCAAATAATTATTACCATTCATGAACAAAATATATTTTTTACAAAAAATCGTGTTTTTTTTTCTTGAATAATGTAACAAGAGGCTACAATAGCAGAGAAAGCAACCATTCCAGTTCATACTTGAGGTGTATTTCCATATGAGTTCAATGCTTTCTGTACAAGTAAATATAAGGTTGGAACATGCGTTCCTCTCACTTGTTTTGTCCAGCTCATCTTTACACCAGGGAGATGGAAATTTTTAGACACACATTAGTTTAGATTTTACCTGATACATATTTCGCTATAATCAGCTAAAAAAATGAATAGATTTCCTCATGAAAACATTAGGTTGTGGTTTCAAAATGATGTGATGATACACTATATATATATAACTCAAATTCTATCCATTTTGAATAGCTGATTATTGAGTGCCCCATGCATACTACATTGATTCAATTTCGAGTAGACTGTTTCGAGAGTGTATGGGAAGTAATGGAGAGTTAGAATTATTTCCCCTTTCTATCTCAAATTGCCGATCACTTTCCTTTTAAAATTCCCTGTGAGATTTTGACAAATCTATCACTACTAGAAATTAAATGGTTTCGTGCTGGATATATGACCNCCATGATAGTGAAGGGTAGGATCACATAGATATCTGCGTTTAAACTTGACTAGACTATTGGAACTTTGTGCTCAAGTGGTCAATTACAAAGAAAAACAAGCATATATTATTATACCAAAACTACATGTTTTAGGGGCGGATCCATATGATGGGGGAGAGGTGAAATTTTGTAACAAGCAAAGAAAATGCCAAAAAAGTTTGCAAATTATATTCTACCGTCAAGCTGACAAATTCTAGAAGAATCTTATTCCTGCAAAAAGACACAAATATGTATTTTGGTCAAATTCTCATGACATCCTCCTTATTCCAAAATAAATTAATTACCAAGACTTGATAAAAGCTAATTTTCACAAGATGGCCGCGCCCTGTGAGCAATGGAATTCCAGAGAATTGGTTCCTCCACCCACCAATTTCCTGAAAATCAACTCCAACAGTCTAGAAGATGGTAAGAGTAATTGTATTTTCGCTTTATTTTCATATCTTGTGTTTTTCATGCGATAGTCAACATACTACTTCAAATGTCATCCATGCTATATTATAGTCCAACACGTTGAATTTCGTGTTTGTATGTGTGTCAGGCAACGCAAAACACAGAATTGAACAGAAGTCTAACTAGTTAATAAGTTATGTAAGCAAAATCAAGAAATCTCATCAGCGCTCGGAAATTCTCCCGTCAATTCAAAATTTGCATTCCAACCTCAAAATTTATGAAATTTGACTGGTGCACAAATAATTTTAAAGCAAATTCACATGGCTGCATGCAAGTTTTACTCTTAACGCCTAACGCTAGAATCTTAAAATTGAGGTTTGATTTACCAAAAAGATCTCAATATCAGGGAATGGTGTACTTGCAATCAATGCTTGCAGGGATTGGTGTATATGGCATGGTTTGGGCAGCAAAATGTCCAGTCCAGACATTTTGTAAGAGGGTATTTCTCTCTTTACGTACTTGCGTTTTCTTATTGTCAGAGGGAGCCGCTTGTCATAATGGAGAAGAGTCCCTAACATAACTAGGCTAACCAGACAAAGGGTCTATCATATCAACTGGCTTATAAACAGTCTGTGTCGAAACCCTACCATTACAACCAGTGGCCAAATTGTGAAATAAGCTTTCTCTCTTGTCCTGCATATGTCTTTTATGTGTACAAAGTTTATGTAGATCAAAAACGAATGCAAGTCGTGCAATGGAGAGGTAGAGTATTTCACGACAATGCCCATGGTAGCTAATATAGACCAATGTCAACGCAGGATAAGGCCCTATTATTTTTATTACTGGTCCATGATGCTATGACCACAGGCGACCATTCACTATTCTCCATCATTGCCACTAAAACGCTTAAGCTTGAAATATAATTTGTTTTCATTTTGCATTTACATCGCTAGGTGAGCTTTCATACAGCTGGGATGGCCTGAAAGCTGTTTTACAGTCCATTGAAAATGGAAGAAACCTTAACGGTTCACTTCTCAAAGGAGAGCTCATCACACTCTCTCGATTCCTGTACAAAATCAACAACTCGCAGAGGAACTGGAAACTCTATGGATTTCTTGTGAAGGTAATACATAGCTAATCTAAAAACATATTTTTACCTAGGTTAAGGCCCGGGCACAGCAAACACGGCACAATTTTACACCATATCTCTGTGTGATTGGCCAACTTTTGAACATCCGTTGCGCAGAGGAAGTTGGAAGTTTGTTCTTTTTTCTCTTTTTTCTTTCATTGTCATACAGAATTAATGTAAATATTGGGTTAGAAATTGAAAATAGGATAACTTCATGCAGATTATTGAACATCTAAACTGTATAATTCTCATGATTATAGAGAAATATATAAGAGGAGCGCACTGGTCAATATTAAAATGCTGTGCCATTATGCTGTGCCATGTTTGGTGTGCTGGGGCCTTAACTTTGAGGCGGTATAGAAATTGATTGTCACTAAGTGGAAATTAAAAACCTGATTAAATTCTATTACCCTCTTACAAGCATAAAAGACCAAAAATAAGACTGGGAATATAGATTGGGCGACTTCAAGTATGG
>BQKZ01001859.1:41774-65965 GCA_036244855.1 Temnopleurus reevesii | reverse complement strand
AAAATTGCACGTGAATCGTCAACACCGACCGCGATCCTCGGTTCAGCAGACGACATTCAACACCAGCAATCAACACGAACTACCGGAAATACGTCAGAATCTTGCGAGGTCAACCCCAACACCGACAGACTTCAGGTTTGGCGTTGAGGCTGGTGTTGGTGTTGCTGCAACACCAACACCAGCGTTCAACACCGTACATGAAGTCACCCATTGTATATATAGTAGTAGTAGTTGTAGCCAATGGTTGCAAAGTTCAATGCACAATATGAGAAAAGTATATTTAAATTCCTTGGAAATTTCCATAACTATTTACCATTTGTGCAAGAGGTTCTAGAAACCTTGGTGTAGAAATTAACATAAGCATACATATAGGAAATGACAGATTTCTATACTTATAAAGTACGAACAGTTGGCTTAATTTATTCACCCTCTAATTATAATATAGTAAATTCAATGCATATCTTTTCGCTAATGATTTTGCAAAAGGAAAGTCAAATCAATTTGGTCAACATTTCAAATTAATTGCAATGTAAGCCTTTGAAATGCAAATTATCACTTCGTAATTGTAATTATATTAAATATCAAGGGGCACAGTTACCAAGAATCGATAAACATTTTTAGATTAAATTTTGCGTTTGTGTGTGTGTGTGTGTTCATTATAAATGAAAGAAATGATACAGTGATGCAATGAAAGTGTAATTTCTTTCATGATTATCACAAAATAGTGTATTGTATGTTATTTGTTCATTTTATTTCAGCTGAAGAAATGTCTTGAGAGATTGTCGGAGACCAAAATACACTCTTATGCAGGGACCATGCTATCAGCCTGGGATGGGTAAGTGCGTAAAGCCCACCACAGATCTTATGATTGGCTTATGAGCCGATTATTTATGAAATTAAAATTGTACCTATCAGAAGCGTTCACATTGAGGTTCTCATTACACATACTGATCGTAAACTAAACTTGAGAAAGTGGCATACCGCAAGTTTTCTCATAGGAAGTAACACCAAATCGGAGCAGTTGGGGCAATCTTAGTAGTGTCTATCATTTGAAACTTATGTGTCCCGTGTATCTGGTATATGACATTAAGCTGATTTACGCATTGAAAGCATATGTTTTGTATTCATACAAGTTTGCAGGACAAGAATCAGGTAGATTCATTATGTGAAAAAGCCTGTATTAAATGCTACTACAATTTTTATTCCCAATCATATCATAAGGTGTGTGGTTTATACAGTAGTCATAGATCCAGGATTTGGAGATGGGACCTACAGCCATTTTCCATATTTTATCAATGAGTTTACAAACCAAGAAAAATGTAGAAAAAAAAAGGAATTGATGATAGAGTTCTGCCCATGACTTTTTTTCTGCTTTAGCGAGATCCCTTTTCCCCCATTTACCTTGTATTTTTCCCGCAATATGTCAACTCTTTTGTTCCTTGTTTATAGACAGCTTCGATATCACTGATATGATTATGTACCTTGTTCCCTTGAATGACTGCTAAATATTATGTTCACCTTGTGCGCTGTCGTCTAATTTTCAGTTGTTTTGGGGTAGAAACGATTAATCATCATGATAGTGGTAGAAATTTGTCATTATCAAAGTTTATAATACTTCTCAGATTTTTTCGTGATAAGTTACTGCTTTAATCATTTCTGTAACATGTTATAAAAGAAATATTGACAATATTTTTTCAATGTTGTTTGAAGGCGATGACAAAACTGTGATATTGAATATCCACGACCATTTCAATATTTCAATTGATGCAGCTATACTTTGCCTCCTTGAACTAGTGCTATATTTGTAGGTCCATTTGTAAAATCTCTTACGCCCTTTTGTCATTCTTTCAGTGCGCTGGAGATGCCAGGCCCACTTACCAGTCTCCCGAGCAGGCAGATGCTGGAGTACCTATGTGTCAGTCTGCAAGGATGTGCGAGGCTGTGCGTCTACATAACATCTCTGTGTGAGCAAGCTGCAATGTATCCTTTGCTAACCATCAGTAGAAATGGCCATCATAGCAACACTGAAGGCCAGTTAATGCCACATTTGGCACAGCATCATGGTTGTCAGCATTCATGCAGTATCTTGGTAGTTATTGGCCAGCTACGCTATTCCTCCATGCCAAGCCCATCATGTAAATTACAAAGGATGCAAAAGTGTTCGCTCACTCTCACAAGGTTTCTATTTTTTAGTACTTTAGAAAACTTTAGAAATGTGGTTCTACCCTGTCTCAAATAAAATAGATCAAATAAAAGTTAAATTATTTTGAAGAATATTCATGAGATATCAACATATATCATTTTTATCATTTTTTATCATGTTGTAGAGACAAGAGGAAAATCAGAATGAGCTGCAAATATGAGAACCTGATTTATTGGTATTGTATTTCTTAACATTGTAATGCTCAGCATCATGGTACAGATTCTACAGAATGGAATGTTTTTGAGCAACCTCCTTGTCTTCCTTTCCATTGTTAGCCGTGTCAGGTGGGTGATTTGATTTGATTTGGTTTAATTTGATTTAATTTCATTGATTTCAATTATTTCATGTGATGTGATTTGATCTGTTTTTGTGTGCTTAAATTTGATTTGAATCAGTGAATTTTATTTCTATTTAAATTCATTTACAAATTTACCCCAGATATGAGTAATATAACATGGTTCATACAGAGTGAACAATAAAGAGCATTGTCAGATTTTATTTACTGCCCTCATGTGTTGAAAAGAGTTGAACTGCAGATTTGCTTTCTATTGGCACTCTCAGGGATACTCGTTGGCAGCAATCCCCTGCTTGTTAATCTTGGAAACTAAAGTACCTTACTGACCTAGTCTAACAAAAAGTGAAGATCATATGACTAAGATTTCTTCACCACCATGCAAACCATTTCCGTAGTAGTTTATATCGTGAAAAAATTAAGGGATTCTTCATATTTTCAGTGTCGGGCAACATACTGATTCGCCATATTGCAACAATTTGTATTCTGAAGTTATCTTCTCCTGCTCACAGAATGCTAAGAAATCATTCTTTGCCCTTGCGTAGCAGATTTTGTTTTTGTATAATGATCCTCTAGCTATCTTTGCCCTTTGTTTTCCATATTTGATGATGAAATCATCACATGCCTCACTATAGGAGCACCATCACTTTTGAACAAGAAAAAGATACAATGCAATGTCTTACTGAAATATCTTTTTTTATTGAATCATTTGCTTTCAAACATTCATTTATATGCAACAGTAAATCTCATGTATTGTCAAATTTTGTCCTAAATTAAAGCTAAAAAATAAGAGTAAAAAGATGATTGGAAGTTTTCATAACCGAGTTATGGCTGACATAACTTGAAATGTTGTTTAACATACTCTTTCTGAGTTAACAATGAATCAAATTGAGCAAACCATATTGTGCTTCTGTATATGTTTTTTTTCTAGACAGTGAAATTGCAACTCCATATGCCCAGCATCATGGTACCAGCAAAACATCAATTTGCTATTATTTTAATTTATGATACTTTTTATTACAGAGTACTGATCTGTAGTTTCCTCAAATCAACAGTGGGTTGGTATGACAGTCTAGTTGTAGAGAGATCTTTTTTGCCCTCAACAAATTCACAATGGGTAAGATGTGCATTATCATTTATTTTTTCTTTCTGAATGGTTTAATTTTGCGATTTTAATACATTCAGGGGCCAAAAAGACGCAATTAAACTTATGATAGATAATGATCACAAGTCTATGGCAAAACCCATTTGATTCAATCTATCATGCCTATGTTATGTTACAGGCCCCTGAATTGAAAAGCCATGCAATTTAATTATTTTTTTAACCTGTTGGTTTCTGAAATCTTTGATTCTCAGAGGTTTTCTATGGTTGTTTTCATTCATATTTTTATGAGTCAAAGTTTCTTATCATAGAATTAATTTTCATTCTGTTAAATGAAAAGGACTCAATGGTATCTAATTTGTTATAATAGTAAGCCAATTAGAATGATAATGACTTAATTATTTTCAAATTTGAACCCGGAGCGATTGGGTTCATGAAATTATGAGATTCAAAATAAACAAGGTGACTGAGCTTTAGGAAATTCATGAATTTGATACCATCAAAATATATTTAGCATGATAGATAAATTAGATAGATAAATATACCACAAAGAACGTTCAGGTTTATGAAATTCAAATGTCTGTTGAAAAAAGAAATGTCATGGATTATTCATAGGAGTTAGTTTTATGCAAATCATGCACAAGCAAATTATTAATTTTTTTTGCCTCAGATACCCTTTAAACTCCACTGGCTGAGTAATAATTTTATTACAATATTTTTTACAGCTTGACAGAGACACAGAACTGCCTACATCCCTGATGGAGTGGCTGGGAGAAGAGGCTACTAGACTGACAATCAATGACACAAGGTATCATATTTTAATTCTATTTTTATTCTTCTCCTACCGTGGTTTTGTAGACCAACATGGAAATACAGAATTCCTGCATGGAAGTAAAGAACTGCTGACATAGTGGCAGTTAGTTTTTTTTACATGCATTATAAGTAATTGGCACTTGGTTCGCTGTTATTTTAGTTTCCTGCAACGGTCCTGCATTTGTTGTAAAGTCATCAATAATACAGCATGTCACCCCTCTCCCCCCCCCCAATGACTTAAATGTCCCCTGCGAACTAGTTGCATTCAGGCTAGTGTGTTAAATCCCTAAAAATCAAAACATGTTTTCTGTTGTCTGACCTGAAATTGCCTAACTCTGTATCTCACATTCTTCACCAAATAAAAGGGCACAATTTTTAATTCGCTAAGCCAATTTCTATGTAATGAAGCTCATTCTTCTGGTTAAGAAATACTCTTTATGGTAGAAACAATGTGGCCAGGGGTATTTTTTTTTAACTCTGTTTAGCAGGAGGTTCCCAAAACATTTTAAACCCTAAGTTGATAACACAATGAACCTCTTTCAAACCATAACACAATTATGGATAAAAATTAAAAATGATCTTTGCCTTCAACAATACAAATCAACATCGGTACTTTCTCTCCATTCGCTCACAAGAGATCCTCATATTCAATGCATATATTTAAAAAAATCATGTTCAAACATTTTGTAATAAAAACAAACCAATAACACAAAAAGTATCATGATTAACGTTTTTGAAAATCCTGTGTTTCTTGTAACTTTCAAGATTCTAGTGGAGCGAGGCTGACCTGTGCTTAAATATGGTCAAGTAGCAGTAATGACACATTTTATCACTTCTAAAGAGTCTAAGTCGCATTTCATATTATCATGGCCTGCTGATCTTTGGCCTTGAAATAACCTAGATAAACTGACCATCATGAAGATAATAATGCAAAATCCAGGCCTTGATGTTCAGGAAATATAGTTCAAGGCTATTTTCTGAGGATTGGGGTGCAAGAAGGAGCCAGTATACTTACAGTGTAATATATTGATGTGGTTTTGAACAGTTTATTTTGATAAACATCCTATCTAATTTAATAGGACTAAAATAAGCAACAGAATGCTGGTTTATAAAAGTCAATTTTATGGACAAATGTACTACATCCATTGAGAGGTGCAATGCATTAAAAACTCTTTTTCCTGTGAGCTATTGTTTGCATTGTATTTTAGTTTACTATAATACAAATATATTGATTTTATAATTCCATTAAAATAGATGAAGATCCCAAAGTTCAGTGAACTTCTTCCTAGATTTTTCTCAGGTACCATCCTCTACCAATCTCTTATTCATTCATATTCCTGTGCCAAGGTGGTGTTTCACCAAGTCACGAACGACTTTAAGAATAGATTTAAGAAAGGCTGGTATAAATTCTTATGCTGAATAAAAGAATCTTACAAGTATAACACTCAATAACACGCTCCCGTTCTTTTTACCAGTGAAACACTGTCAAGAACTTGTAGTATATAATTTTCCCCTCCATTCTTCGCTTTCTTGATTTCAGAAAAATGAAACATGCTCAAAAGGGAATTTTGGGTTCTTTCATAAGGTCAGTTTTTGTTGAAAAAAACATATCTCATACCTGTAATAGAAACTAGAGATCCCATAATTAGAGATCCCATAAAATTGTACATTTACTCACTGACAGAAAATAGATTAGTGCTATATTTTGAATGATATTCCAAACAAAGTGAATTAAAGACTTTGGTTTTATTGCAGAATCTAATAGCATATACTATGGGGTCATACAGAACAAGTATTAGTGCAACAGACCATTTAACTGTAATGATGGGCAGTCTCCAGCAGTTCATGGAATAAATTGAAGGGCAGTTTAATTGCTAAAGGGTTTCCAAAATGATGGTGTAATGAAGAATAATTAATTCATTGATAGCTTCCTCAATCTAGCTATTGAATTTGAGAGAATTTTATTAAAAAAACATTTTAAGTCATTAAATTGTTCTAAAATATCCCATTTGTTTTAGCTCCAAGAATGCGGCTGATGTAAGCATGCTTGACAGACTTTTCAACACCACCCTTGATGATAGTTTGCAGAATGGAGAGGGAGAAAATACAAAGAATGTTACAACTACCAGTCTGTTTCCTGAAACGTTGCACACCATGCTACCAGATCTTGGAGGTAAGTGCCGTCCGGAGGGTGTTGTTGTCGTTGTTTTTGGTTTTAACGGCGCTTCATTCATGTATGAATATTTGCGCCTAAGGGGTGTTTTACGAGGTTCCATATTTTCTCTGAGCCAATGCTCAAACCTAAACCTAACTTAATCCTCATGTCAATCTGAAGCCAAAACCCTCTGACAACCCTAACCCTGCATAAAGCGAACAATTAGGAACATATCAAATATTATGTCACATTTTACAGCACTATGTGTAAAGTTAAGCGCACCATACATTAATGTAGTCTCAATGCAACCAAAAGAAAGCGCTCAGAAGAAAGTATACTGCACTGCATTATTCCAAAACTTTTTTTAATGGGCCTATTTGCTGATTTGATGTACAGGAGCTATCAGCACTGAGCAATCTTTTGAACTGCATGTGTGGATGGATTAAATCTGATTGACAGCGATTCCTTTTACCATTCTGTAGAATGTAATTGGTTTCAAGCAAATTCGATTTACAAACATCTTCTCATGAATATGACTGGGACACTTTAACATTAGATAAACTTGAGGCAGCCAAATGCTCATCTTATCAGCTAGAGTTGAAACATAGAAATGAACATCCACATTGACTTATAACTGTCTATGTAAAACAAAGAATATGTGAGTGGCAGATGACATTTCTATGTCTTTTTCCCCTATCACATATGAAGACTTTTGATACAATGGTTTGCAATCTATTACTTTATTGATCTCATTTGTAATTACAATGATAACCTGGGATTGTTTACCTTCCCTTCTGATAAAAAGACCGGAACTGACCTTGGACGTCCAGAAGTTATGCAAATATACATTCAAGCATATTCTTGATTAGTTTCCATACACATCATACCCTTCAGGCACATATCCTGTTTTCCCAGGAGATAGGGGGGGGGGGTAGGGAAGAGAGGGCCGGGGGAGAGAAGGAGTCTGGCATGAAAGAAAAGAAAATTGAATTGCTCCTTCTAAATCAAACATGATCCTCATCTGACACTCGAGTAATAAATCAGATTTACAGCTGTTTTTGTGAGGTCAAAGGCTCTATTGACTTTTTGATACCATAAAACAACATCCGATTTATGCAAACGAGGCCAAATTGAGCTTGATGATATTGATTCAGCATAGATGACGTTGCATTTAGGAGCTTTTGTATTCTATAGAGAGGGAGTGAATTGTAATGTAAATCTAGAGCCATAATTTGTTCAAAGTGCTTGTGGCTCACTGCCAATTGATCACATATTAATTTCTGAATAGTGCGATGTAATGGTGAAGATGCAGGACAATACATGATAAATTACAATATAACTCCTTGCTATACAGTAGTTACATCTTTAAATGATGGCAATATCATGGAAAGACACTGGGCTTATATGTGTTCTGTGCATGTAAACTTTTTTTTAGTCAGATATGAAAATACACGAGAAATACTAGCTAGATTCCAAGAGAATAGTTCATCAGGGACTATGAGATTTATAGAAAATGATTCAAATAAATCAAAACTTGATATTCGATAACCTTTTATTGTTTGCTCTGCCCATGAAGGTATGTAATAAAATCAGGGTTAGGTCAATAACTATTCAAGTATAATAAACATGGTGTGAGCAGAAGCAAAATCTCTCTTTTTTGTAGTAACCTTCATCTTTAACTATCATCTTATCATAGAGATTTTTAAAAGAATGTATATAAGAGACAAATGTACCAAACACTATGAATAAAGAGATAAGGGAAAATGACTTTTTAAACAACTCATATTCAAACATTCTAAATGGCTGTGGTACATTAACAAAATATACCCCTTATATTCTAAATGCAAGTATTTATGCAACATTCCACTTTTTCAGACTAGCAATGAAGAATAAGCCTTTGTCAATTTGATCAATTTTGTTTCAGAGAGTGAGAGTTTTCAGTTCTTTCCACCCACCTTTTTTATCATCTTCATTGTGCAATTTCCTTTTTCCTTCACTAAAATATATGTCATTTGTTTTTTTTTCTTACACAGAAAAATTGAGTCGCGCAGACTTGGCCAACCTAGTCAAGGCCTAAACTGAAGTAGGATCCACTCATCCAAGTCATCAAGCCTCACCTAGTAAACAACAGCAAGATAGAAGAAGATGGAAAGCAAATCTGGAACAGTCATCACCACCAAGAAAAAGGAGAAGAACTCGAGAGAATGGACCATGCCAAGCCAATGAGACGACAGACAACAGGACAAATCGACGGAAGTTGAAAGTGAACAGATTTGCTTCAAAGAGAACGATCTCCAAACGGAAGTGGAAAATTGGAAATGATTGTAAATACAATCAATTTGAAGATGATGTATTTCCCAGTGGTTCTCCAAAGAAAAAGAAAAGACCCAGGAGAAAAAGGAAAGCAAAAGGACCAACTTATTCTGTTCTTTCCACTGCAATAGGTAAGGGAAAGAAAAGAAGAACTTCTGTGATGAGTCAGAGACTAGGAAGTTCATCTCGCTTGAGACGTAGTTTGTCCAGGGAGAGTACAACTTCAAGTCACTCCTGCGCCTCGCAGGATCCAGAGAGAGCCAGGAGGCTTGAACAGCGTATCACCAAGGTGCAACGGAGAAGGAGATCTGGCGAATATAGACAGAATGGTCTGGTAATATCAAATGAAGGTGTTTCAATATCTCCAGGGTCAGAACGATGTAGGATGCCAAACAGATTTGGTTCAAATGTTCCGATGATTAAGCAAGGTCTTCCAAATATTGTAATTCCTGCCAAAAAATATGAGCCATCTTAAATTGATAGAGCGCTTGGTTTTGTGTCAAGACAAAATGAAGGTACAAGCTCTCTAGGTGTTGAGCCTAAACTTTCCAAGAAGAAGAAACTTGTAAAGAGGTTGAAGAAATTCACAGGGAAATACTTTGGGAAGGTGAAAGAGAGAGGTAGAATACACTCTGTTCCAGATAACTCTTTGTACTATGCAAATCAGATGACCATTTCACAGAGTGAGCCGATGTATGCAACTCAGCATGAGACATATAATCTGCCTCATTGTAGCAATTGGAACCAGAATCAATTATACGATAGGGAGAAACATCATCAACAACACAAGCAACAACATCAACAAAGCTACAAGCAACAACATCAACAAAGCTACAAGCAACAACATCAACAAAGCTACAATCAACAACATCAACAAAGTTACAAACAACAACATCTCCAAGATAACAAACAGGCACATCATCAACAAGACCACATGCAACAGCAAAATCAACAAAGCACTAAACAACATCATCACCAAGACAACAAGCAACACCAACATCAACAAATCAACAAACAGCAGAAACTAGATGCTAGTGATCAACAACATCATAGACACCATCCTCATGGCAAGAAAGGCAAACAACAGAAACACTCTGTAAACCAATCCCACCTACCCATCTCATTCCAACAAACACTACCAAAGATCAAACATGCCTTGAGTCGCCAGATGTTCAATACGAAAGGTCAAGGGAGCGGTCATCCCCACCTACCTAGGAAAGGACAGGTTTCAGGTCAGGCTAAAGGAAGCAAAGAAGTCACAGGTCAAACTGACAGTGAGATGGATTCAATATTTGCAAGTCTGTTATGATCATTGTTAACCGTTTGGGTGCAACATTTGGTATTGTCATCTAATTCAAAGGCTAATGAATCCTTAATTTACCATTCTATCATTCTAGTTATATAAATTTTGTCCTTAAAAATGCTAAATAAGATTTTGTATTGAGGAGGCGAACAGCAGACCTCATTTGCAACAGCCTCGTAATCTGGGATTCTGGAATAGTCCATCACATCCAAAGGGTTATAGAGAATTTGTTGGCTCTTCAAACATACATGGAACTGATTCCAGCATCGTACTCATTGATGTTACGCTGGAATAAAGTCCAAACTCGCTTGGGATCACACATAGTAGTAGTAATGGTTTATTTATTGAATCACAAATAAAATCATTTTTTGCAGTCAAAGGCTGAATTGCAAATGCTTTTACAAAAGATCATTTGAAATACAAAGAATACACATATAAGTAAAAATACAAAAATTACACATATAAGTAAAAATTTCAAGAAATACACATATATGTAGAAATGCAATAAAGAATGGCGTACCAGATCTGTAGCAATGGCAGTGGTCAAGAAAACGATATTGCAAATTTGGATTTTGTGATATGATTCCAAATCATTAAATAATTAAAACACATATTAATGCCTTAGCACCAATGCTTCTTGATTCATTCTCTGCCAAATTCGAACGTGACTAATGATTATCTTATCAAATAATTCATTGGGATTTATTAACATAAATTTTTGAGAATAATAATTTTACTCCATCCCAATATGAAGTTAATGCTGATTTCCATTGATTTAAGTCAGCCATAGCCATCAGGCTTTTTGATAGTTTAGTGGTATGGTACTTGTTGAGTAGTGACGAGCTCATTTGATTTGATTGCTACCTAAGTTTGTCTATTAATTTTACGTCAATATCTTAAAGAGTATCTGAGGTCAGAAATTGCAATGGGTATCTTACGAAAGTACATAAAATTAGCCCAAAATATCTTTATCCTACATAATATGGAATACTGGTCAAAGAGTTGGAAGCAATTAAACGATTTGTTTGAGATTGACACATGGATCCCAACTCCAATGTAGTATTTATGTGGGCCTTTTGAATGCATGTGGGGTTCTTGTTGTGCACGTCCATATTGCATAACTGTTTGAGTTAGTCTTTGTACAAATTGTCTTTTGCTTTACCATAAGAAATATGCAATTTTTGAAGTTCAATATTTTAAAAGTAAACACCTTTTTAGTGTCATGGCTTGTTCAAGAGAGTTGGTATTGTGCAAGCTACCAACTATCATTGTTGGCCTCATATACCCTTTAAAGATTCCTTATCTGTATGCTCATGCTGGGGATAATTAAACGAATTGTATACAACAAATTAGATTTCCATCTGATCTAAGATAAATGATGTTTATGATAAATGAATAATATCAGGGCAACGGGTAATTTATGATTAAAAAAAAATACTGTACTTTGTCAAAATATTTCAAATATTATGTTTATTCAATAATCAATTTTAGATTTATTCAAGTTTCTCATAATCTTAACTATTAGCCAAAAAATTGTACGATTCATTTTGAGGTTCAGTTTTAATGAAATATGCATCATGTTTTATTTCTCACCATATAAACTCAGTGGAATAATACTAATCATCATTGTGGCTCACAGAAAAACAAAAGTCGTTGAAAACATTTATCAAGTATAACAGGCTCTCGTAAATAGAAAAGTTTATACTCATCATTATGCATATTATGTCTTCCAAAAGAATAAATAATGCACTTTTATACGCTGCTTTTGTTCAGTGCCAAATATGGAAAGATATGAAAGATGAAGAAATTCTTTATTATAAAGGAGAATATATTCACCAGTATTAGTTGTCTAACTTTCTTCATTCTAATATAAAGTTCATCAAAAATTTATTAAGTGAATACATTTTTAGTTATTGTGATTGTTTTCATATTTTTTTTTAAATATATAAACCTAACTCAAACTAACTACCCCTCTTATAAAAGCGAGTGCTGCCCAGTAACAAACTTTGGGGCATATGTTAATCGCATTGTTGGCTTTGCTTGTCTGTGAAAATCAAAATCAAAACCCTATGCATGAATAAGAAAATTCTGAAGAGATAGCCACATAGAGCTTTTTGTAAGTTCTTTGTACCTTAAATTTGATAAATTATGCTTCTTGTGTACACTGAGACAATGCTACAAAAATGGCAATTGAAATTTGTGTGCTTGTATCTCCCCATCAATGAATGAGACAGTACATAATTGTAAATAAATGAATATTTTTTTTTAATTCATGGTGCATGGGTTAAAATCTTTTCGACAGAATAAAAGTTGTTTTACACTACTTTTTATTCCAAGTTTTAGAACAAAATACCAAATAAGAATTCATTCAAATACTTTTGAAAATGGTGTACAACATAAAACCTAGCAAATCTTTATGAAAATAGGGATTTACTTCTCGATTATGGTTATCAAATAGGAGTTTTTTTCAATCACTAATAACGATGTCACAATTTGATAACCCTTTCGTCATGTGTAGAATGTACAAACACGATACGTGAGCTTGTTCCGATTTCCATATCAATACAACATAACACTTAATGGCACTGAAATCTGAGGGAAAAATATAATTCTGTTTCAGTGCGTGTCATTAACCCCGATAAACCTTGATTAGAATCCCATTTCATTAAGAGGAATTGATATTTGAAGATCACAATGAGACAAGGTTAGGACGAAGTCAACAAATGATTGGTAAAAGACCATTCTGCTCAATTCGAGTGATTATTGACATGATCTTATAACCCCCACAACAAAGAGAAAGAAAACAAATAAATAAACACATAAAATGAAAATGGAAATAATAAAGAATAAGTGAATAAATGAATAATGATGAGTATATGGAAATTAAAAAAAAATGAACTAAGAACAACAGTAATGGATTTTGAAAGAATAAAAACAATATGATACTGCTACTGCTGCTACTACTACTACTACTACTGCTGCTACCACTACTACTACTACTACTACTACTACTTTTATTACTACTAATACTACCACTTATACGAATACTAATAATATGATAATAACAATAATAGATTATAATAATTATAATGATAATTATAAAAATTATAAATCAATTATAAATCAAAATAATACAAATAATCCCAAAGTGCTAGAATATTTTTCTTTATTCTTAGGAGGGAATTGCTCCGGAACCTGTTCATAATTTACATATTTTCGAAGAGATAATGAGCACTGATGAAACAAAAAAAAATTAAAAATCTTTTTCATTACAACTTATACTAGAGTTCAAATGCAAAATTACGGCAAAATTAAATACCACGTGATATTCTAAAAGACATTCCTACAACAAATGTAAAATGGTTTTAGGATATGGTAATGTGAAAATAGTGACATTTGAAACCACCACATTCATTTAATCGTCCTTTAAGCCCTGGTCACATAGGATCCCGGAAGCAACACGATTCACCACGACTCTTTGTTAATTCACAGTTAACTGCCCCAGAACAACGAGTCGGGGTGAATCGTGTTGCTTCCGGGGTCCTATGTGACCGGGGCATTAGATTATTGAATTAATTTTGTTCTACATGCTTTCCAGTATTACAGTACTATACTGTACAAGAATACATATTCATAAAAGTGCAATTCTAATATGCACACATTCATTCATTCATTATGTGAAAAAATGAAACAAAACCACCCCTGAAGAGTCAAAAGAAATTCAATAATTATTGTCCTTGATTACAAAATCCTCTTCTTTTCAATGTTTAAGAAAATAAAGCCGCATGATTATGCAAAATTTTAAGTAATCGCCTTTTAACTTTATTACTTACGGGTTTTGTCTTATGTAATACAGTATATCAACAAGATCTAACTCGAACAATTTCAAGGTTTTATTTGGACTCTGATTTTATCGATGTCGTTGTCTAAACTCAATTTAGCAAATGGAACATGTTTGCTTTTTCATAATAAAATCCTTTGCAGCACCGTCGAGTATAGCACGTTTTTAACACATGTTGAATCCAGGCCTGCATGAATCAATTTAATCTTAAGGCATTCATTTACTAATTTAATAAATTAATATCCTTCTTTTTTATATGTTGATTCCAGTTTGGCGTACATGATATTGTTATCTCAATTTCAACATAATTATTGAGAATGAGTTAAAGTAAAGTCTGAATATACATGATTTTGTAAACACATTGTTTCATTCTGACCTTTTTGTGTGTTTTTTTTTTTACTGTATGCTCAATTTTCATATAGGCTTATATCGAAATATACTGAAAACGTGACTGTGAGGATTCGTGAGATGTTAGTACATAATTTTCGCAAGGCTTATCTCCACGCCAAATGCATGAACTTATAACGCCAATTGAAATTCGCTGGATATAGAGGAGAAATCTAGTTTTGTGTCAAATTTACACTCTTGTGTGCAAAAAATACAAAGTAGAACCCCCTGTGCAGTATCTAGAACTCTTCAGAAAACAGGGATTCTCAGGGATACTCACTCTTATGACCAATGGAGGGCATCAGAAGTTTCGTTAGCCGTAAGTGGATGTCCATCGGTCAAAAGCGGCGAACAGCTCAGTATGTAGAGCAGTTAGCTTTGAATGAATGTGGGTTAGAATATTTTTTATTATTATATCTTTTTTGTATTTTGTAAAAAAAAATATTGCACTTTAATGAAAAGGTGTATTGTTGTATCGTTATTTCCATTTGATGTAAATGTGCAATGTTGTACCCTCTTTTCTAGCTATACACATAAGCAATGCTAACAAAATTACGCCATATAAGAAAGCAGACGAAATCACTTTTTTTATTTAAGTATAATAGATGCAATTTATATAGCGCACGTATCCACTCTGCTGAGTGCTCAAGGCGTTTTACATTATTATTACCCTGACTTTAGCCCGGCAGCCATTCACGGCGCACTTGGCATTTCAAAGAATGAATATTCCTGCCAGGTACCCATTCACCTCACCTGGGTTGAGTGCAGCACAATGTGGATGAATTTCTTGGTGAAGGAAATTGACGCCATTGGTAGGGTTCGAACCTACGACCCTCTAGTTGAAAGGCGAGAGTCACGACCACTACACCACGGCGCCTCCACAGGTATACATATATTTTAGATTTCATTTCGTACCATATGAGCTATATTTCACTCCAAGACTTACTTTGTTTGCATAATTCTTCAACTACCTTGACCCTGGCCTCAGAACACTCCTCGATTTATTTGCTTTTCAATCGTAGTTTATCTTATACATTCCATAAGATAGTAGCAAATTAAAGTAATTACTGTCAAACAAGGGCAACGACAAGGTAAAGGAAATGCTTCTATGACGTCACAATGAGTTGGTCTCATACACATTTATGATATCGGTTACACCTTGTTACGTTGGGAGCACCTTTTTGGTGCAATGTTATCTTTTCAGAAAGGTGCAATATTGCTCCTTTTCCTCAGTGGGCAAGATTTTCGAAAATGTATCAGTTCGCTTCACTCTAAAGGCCCGTGCACACCAAACACGGCACGGCATCACGGCACGGTTTTTACGCGATTTCTCCCCTGTGATTGGCCAATTGTGAAGCATCCCTTGCGCGTAGGAGCGCGCTGACCAATAACAACCAAGATAGCGCGTAAGTACCGTGCCGTTATGCCGTGCCGTGTTTGGTGTGCCCGGGCCTTTAGCCACATGATCAACCGACTGAGCTATGTATCCGCTCTTATTGAGTGATGGGCATTAGGACATACAAAAAAAATTCGTCTTAGGCACGAGGTGATATTTTCACGGAAAAGGGATTGTCACCGTTTCATCATACACATTATAAGGAACTATTGGGTTGTTGCTACAGACTTGTGATCAATTGCAAGTTGCAATTAATCGGCAAGAACCCATAAAAATCCTTGTTTATGTGCTTTTTTAAGAGCTCAGACTGTATGCGAATTAAGAATTGCGAGTATTAATTTGCAACTGATTTGAAATTGATTTGCTAATGATCGCAGGTTTCGAGTATCACCCCTGTGTTTGATGTATTATAAGTCCATCCATTCGAAGAAAAACAGCTACGTACAGCTTAGTCGGTAGATCATTTGACTTGGAATGATGCAATCCTTTATGTCGCAGGTTCGAACCCCACAACTGCCGCATTTTTAAATGCATATATTTTGTAAAATATAGCATCCTTTTATCTTAGTGTGTACTGCCCGGCCACGAATGTAGACCAATCATGAAAGTATTCCAGCTGATTTATTTTTTAATTACTAATATCTAAAACTTATGTGTGATTTCTTTTTTCCTTCAAATTTCATTATTCATTATAAAAGGATAATAACAGACTTTTACGAAAAAAGTGAAGTCAAATATTTTCAAGATTGAAAAAGGCAAAATAACTAAAGAAAAATAATTTGTTTCATAAAAAATTATTTTTATCATTAAGTTACAATGGCGGATATAGACGCACTATTCCATGTTAAGAAAATTACGATGTCCAGGATGGAGGGTTGCACGCACTTACATCTTTGAGATAATGAAAAAATAATGGGCGTAAAGGTAGCAGAGTTGGTAAATATTGAAAAATGGGCCGTTTTACAACCTCGAACCTCGGCCAATTAGCTTCAATCTGAACTCATGATAACGACATGTTTGCTGACAAACAATTAACAGTTGTACGTTTATATATGCCAGGGTAAATGATCAGATTAAACAGTAGCAGCACTTCAGAGTAACCGAACTTTGCAGATCAATGCTCTTCTGAGCTTGGATCATATCTTCATTCTTTTCATTGCTTCCGACGTCGAGCCCGACAATGAGCGACACCGTGTCTTTAGGTGTCTGGGACTACGTCCTGTTCGCGGTCATGCTGCTTATTTCGGCCGCAATTGGCTTGTACTCGGCATGTTCCGGAGATCGGCAACGAACGACCGATGAATACCTACTCGGGAACCGTCAAATGAGCGTCGTTCCGGTGGCCCTGTCTATGATGGTCAGCTATATATCGGCCATCTCGGTGCTGGGCTTGCCCGCTGAGATTTATATGTTCAATACCATGTTTGTCTGGAATATTGTTGGTTATGCCCTGGGAGCGTTCATTGCCACGCAGATGTTTGTCCCAATGTTCTTTGAATTGGAATTAACCAGCATCTATGAGGTAAATACTTCTTTCGAATGTCTTTAAAAAAAATCAAATAACTTTTGTAGAATTGTAAGCCAATTGATATGATCAAATGTAAATTCAAATTCAATTCAAAAGAATTAGGTGGGAGTATAAAAGAAACTTTTCCACTCTCTAAAATGAGTAATGTGCTAAAATCATCAGCCGAAATATGCCAGAAGATTCGTCTAGTGCTCAAATTCATGCTCTAATCTGTAAAGTCAATCTGGATCAGCAAATAAATCCTAGACCAGAAAAACAATGCCTTTATTACTATATTACTATTAAAGGGTATCATCAGATACCCTTCAATAGTAATATAGCTTAATTTTACAAACCACCCGTATGTTCTATATGATGGTGATTATCATTGTACCAAAGAAATACATCAGTTTGTCATCCATCTGTAGTACTTCACTGGTGAGATCGTGGAATTAGGCGATCATAGGTTCGATGCCCCGGTCGTATCACGTCTGTGTTATAGGCCTGTGAATGCTGTTCCTTTCATTTTCTTCTTTTTTTTAATAGAACCAGGTATTTTGATATTTTACTTGCATGTCTCTCGCTTTATGTCAAATAATATGTCTTCTCGAGAAAAAAATATAAATGAAGAAATAGCGACGTTAGACATTACAGTTGAAGTTTACAGTTTGCAGTTGATTACTTGAAAACTGATTTTACATGTTGATGCTGAAGAAAATCCATTTATTTGTTTTTATCTATTGACAGTATTTGGATCTTCGTTTTAACAAGGCGGTTCGTGTGCTAAATATCTTTATTTTCTTCTTTCAAATGGTATGTATTTCTCTAATAATCAAAACGTTGTTATTCAACTTAGTGCTAGAATGGTACACACAAATGAAATATTACTCCTTGCAACACTGGGGGAACCCTTTTTGTTAAAAAATGTGCAATATTGCTCCTTTTCCTTAGTGTGCAAGATTTTACAAAATATTTTTAAATAGCGGCAGCAGATATGGGGTTCGAACCAGGGCCATGAAAGATCTCTTCATTGTAAGACAGACGATTCACCGACTGAGTTGTCAATTTGATCTCATTAACGGAGCGATATTATGACATTGGAACTGTCCGTAGCCAAGAGCTAATACTTTGAAATGTTTTCACGGGAAACAAATTGTCGCGGTTGCCGCATCGGATGCTATGTTTGATGTCTTATAAGTACCTCCATCGGTCGAAAGCGACTAGAAGCTCAGTCTGTGAAACGTCTGAATGAAGTTATCCTTCATGGCGCGGGTTCGAACCCCACAGTTCACGTTTTTGACTCTGTAAAATATTGCGTCTTTATGAAAAAGGGTGCACTATTGCACCCTCAAAGGTGCTCTCAGCTAGTGTTGAACTACTTTGCACTCTTAATGTCTCAACATTTCACGGTTATCTTAAATGCAAAGCTCCTCTAGACATAATTTTATTGACTATATGTAATCATCGTGTTTACCTTGAAATGCATCCTAATTATGATTATCACGTCAGAAGAAAGGACTTTCCTCTTTCGAGCTAATACTTTGAAATGTTTTCACGGGAAACGAATTGTCGCGGTTAATGCCGCATCGGATGCTATGTTTGATGCCTTATAAGTCCGTCCATCGGTAGAAAGCAACTAGAAGCTCAGTCTGCGAAACGTCTGCCTTTGAATGAAGTTATCCTTCATGGAACCCCACAAAGTCCATTTTTTTACCCTGTAAAATATTGCGTTTTTATGAAAAAGGGTGCACTATTGCACCCTCAAAGGTGCTCTCAGCTATAGTGTTGAACTACTTTGCACTCTTAATGTCTCAAAATTTCACGGTTATCTTAAATGTCAAGCTCCTCTAAATATACTTTTATTGACTCATCGTGTTTACCTTGAAATGCATCCTAATTATGATTATCACGTCAGAAGAAAGGACTTTCCTCTTTCGATCTAATTCCAAATTATTCAAAATTATTCGTGTGTGTTCTAGCCGCATATCATTTTCCTTACAATTTTGGTTGATGAAATAATACTTCCGAATATCTTTACAATTTCGAAGATTTAGTCAGATATGTTCAAAATGACGATTTCTTGCTCAGTGCAAAGAAAATTTCACCCCAAATTTCACAGAGTGTCTTTTAGCAAGGGAAGATAATTTCAGACATGACTAGATTTCGTAAAATAACTTTTCCTGTTTTCCCTTATTTCTCACCATACTCAGTTTTTACCACTCATGCTGTGTTTTATTTTCACTTTCAGTTTTTCTACATGGGAATAGTAATTTACACACCAGCATTGGCATTGAACGCAGGTAGTAACTCTATACTGAAATTAATTACCTATATTTTTAACATAATTATACAAATTAATCTCATATACACAGATTTAGAGGGCCCGAATGCCCACTACATCTAAAAAGGGGTGAGAAACAAATTTAGACAAAGGGTACCATAATGTGTTATTATTGTTTGCTCGTGTACCCCAACTCCTGTGGATCCTTTATCGGCTGTCGATCCTACATCAACGTAAAGGGAACATCATTCCATGACACTTTAGTCAAATTAACATTTATGAGTTAAATAAGACTTTCATCGAATCAAACATATTGATCTTCAGTGTAAATGTATATATAGTCAGGCAGATATGTGACAAAAAATGGCCAAGTTGCTCGGATCCGGCAGAAAGCGTGAAATTTGGCATATAAGGGTATTTTGAGGCGCTGATTTCAAAAATTGCCGGCCACAGACGATCCGAGTATCGGGTCGGCGGCCATTTTGAAATCCAAGATGGCCGCCATCTGAAAATGACCAATCATGGTTTTCTCCCGTTCTACACCGCATTTGGCACTAAAATTTGGTATGTGTGGGTATTTTGGGGTGCTGATTTCAAACAATGTTCATTTCCGGGTGAATAAACCAGCCAATCGGCGGCCATTTTGAAATCCAAGATGGCCGCCATCTGAAAATGACCAATCGTGGTTTTCTCCCGTTCTACACCGCATTTGGCACTAAAATTTGGTATGTATGGGTACTTTGGGGTGCTGATTTCAAAAATGTTCATTTCCTGGTGAATAGACCAGCCAATCGGCGGCCATTTTGAAATCCAAGATGGCCGCCATCTGAAAATGACAAATCGTGGTTTTCTCCCGATCTACACCACATTTGGCACTGTAATTTGGTACGTATGGGTATTTTGGGTTGCTGATTTCAATTTTTTTCAGTTCTGGGTGAATAGATCAGCCAGTCCGCGGCCATTTTGAAATCCAAGATGGCCGCCATGAAAAATCACTGAAATTCATATATCGGGTTCTGCAGTACGTTCAACACTGAAATTGGGTATATAAGGGTATTTTTGCATGCTGATTTAAAAAATAGACATATCCAGGTGATTCGACCAACTGATCGGCGGCCATTTTGAAATCCAAGATGGCCGCCATTGAAAATCATCTTTAGTTGATTTCCCATACAACGGTGTAGGTTTGACAGTGAAAATTGGTGGATAGAGGTGTTTTTATGCCTCCGCCACCGTAAGGTGGTGCCGGAGGCATTATGTTTTTGGGTTGTCCGTCCGTCCGTCCGGACCTTGTTACTGCGATAAGTTCAGAACCGCTTGACGGATTTTGACCAAACTTGGCTCAAGTATGTATAAGCATGTGAGGATGAATTGAATAGATTTTGGGTTCATTGGGTCAAAGGTCAAAGGTCACAGGGCCAAAAAACTTGTAAAAAATCACCCAAAATAGCTTGTTACCGCAATAAGTTCAGAACTGCTGTACAGATTTTGACCAAATTTGGCTCAAGTATGTATAAGCATGTGAGGATGAACTGATTAGCTTTTGGGTTCAGTGGGTCAAAGGTCGAAGGTCACAGGGCCAAAAAACTTGTAAAAATAACCCAAAATAGCTTGTTACCGCAATAAGTTCAGAACCGATGTACAGATTTTGACCAAACTTGGCTCAAACATGTATAAACATGTGAGGATGAACCGATTCGATTTTGGGTTCAGTGGATCATAGGTCAAAGGTCACAGGGCAAAAAAACCTGATAAAGCTCATTATTGTTATAACTTATAACAGAAATATTGAACCAATTTCTTTCAAACTTAGTGTATAGCTCAATTATGTGTAAGCATGTGAGGAAGAACTTATGAGATTTTGGGTTCACAGGGTCAAAGGTCGCAGTGCCCAAAATCTGAAAAATGGTTTTGATTTCTCATGGCATGGAACAAACAAGCCGTACATATCTTTCTGATTGCGTGATGGCGGAGGCATAAATTTGGATCGTGCGCGGTCGAGGATTCATCTAGTTTATGCTGATTTTCAACAAAAATGGACGTCAAAGAAAGTCAATAAAACTTTATGATAATAATAATAATAATAATAATGAACGGCTTTTATAGAGCGCTTATCAACTCTTTATGAGAATTCCCTAGGCGCTCTACAATTGCAGCATTATTACTAGCCCGACAGCCATCCGCGGCGCACTTGGCATTTCAAGGAATAAATATTTATATAAAAATTTAGCGCTTCCAGTATAAATAAAACTTTTAAAACATGTATGCATAAACGTAAATGATAGATTAATTTGAGTAAACAAACAAAATGGAGCAGCCTTGAGAATATGGTATTTCAATCATCTATTATCATTTCATTCTTAGATTTACATGACAAAATGACACTCAACAACGTTTGAACATTTATTTGAGGATTGTCATGATTTAATGATCAATATATATTATGGATTTGTAACAGAAAATATGTATTTACAAAATTAGTTTCTGATTTTTAATCCCGAATAGAACTACTTTACAGAAACAGAGGTTCCTGAATTAAAATACGTCAATTTTGAAATTACAGTGTAAACTTCTCGGTATCAATATGGAGGGAAAAAAACTTTTCTTTTCCTCAGAGCCTCACCCTCTCTTTCATTCAAAGAAAAGATTGAACAAAACAAATAATTATTTTAAGGCATCTTTTCCTTGACGTTATGGTATAATTTTGGTTCATCTTTAAAATATCAGCTGCCATATCCTCAATGTGTTCCAAATAATTCAGTAGCGAATAAACTAAATTGTGAAAATCTGGCTTAAAAATTAACACAAATTGCTTGAAACGACCCGGTGCATGAACACCATTCTTCATTTTGCATTCTTTGTTGGTTCCTATAATCTAAATACATTCAGATGGGGGCATATGTAGCCTTCATTTGAGAATGTTTTCAATAGCACCACAACAATTTTACACAGCCTTCGATATTTTGGTAAAAGGCTTTTAAAAGGCTGGTGTTTGTTAATTAATACAATTAACCAACTTTTTCAAAAAGTCATAAAAAAATCCTCTCAAGCGAGATCACTACGATGCTCCATCAAGCACGGAGCTGAACCTTAAATCAGCCGATATTGAGAGTTGTCCTTACATGCCTGGGACAATTCCCCTTGAAAGATGCGGCTGAAATTCAACTACGCTTCGATCAACGCTCACCACCCACGAAGAGCAAACTTAGCTGGGATGTTTTCGAGCTGCATATTTCCTTGAGTATAAAGCTTTTTGCGTACCTTATTTACTCTCTTGAGAGGGGATGTTTTGCTATACAATACCACAACAACAAGAAATCAATTACATTAAAGTCTTGATTTGTTATATCATCTGGTGCGTTCGATAGGCGACTACAAACTTCAACAAAGTTGGGCAGTGCATTCCATGTCTCCCACACAGTCTTCTTTCCTATCCCATGTAGACTGGAGACTGTGTCACATCCATAAACAAACAAAAGTCCCCTTGAGCGTTAAATGCCCAGTCTTGCAGAAATGCTGTGAGCAGCGATGTACCAAAGGTTTTTTTCCATGCCCAAAAGGCCAACCATAGCGATATCTCATCCATTTTACTTGCCATTGTGATGGCTAACACTGTGGCATGAATTTCTATACTTCTGTACCCTTGCTGAGATGCATGCCAAGCATGTAGCATCATTCGCGAATCTGCTTCTTTACGTGTACAGGGTTGTAGAGTCTGCCAGACATTTGAAGGGGACTTCGATTTCATCTCCTCTTCTTGTGTTGTAAGAAGCGTTTTCCCAACTGGAACATCCAGTGTCTGTAGAGAGGCCTCAAGGAGACTGAACAATGTCTTCTTGTTGGAATCTACCCGAAGAAAATTGTTCCAGTTGTGTTGAAGTGATGTCTGTTCAGTAATATTGTTACGTGGTGTACCAGTTCCTCGACCCAGCCGAGCGCCTTCTTTAAGACTGTCTGTTCTGTAGGTATCCCATACAATATCAACACGTTTCACCGCTGTCTCGTTCAACTTTCTGACGATGTAACGAAGAAATTGCTTCTGTACATATATATAGTCACCAAATGTCTGGATTACTTGGTTGCACTTCTTGGGCTCCAACAGATGAACTAACGCAGCTCCATCAAATATGCAAATTTCCGCCTTGGGCGCCTCCTTAGGATGTGGTATAAGAGCTTCCAAACAGGGCGCAGGATCAGCTTTGCCAGTTGGTGGACGCATTGTGTCGAAATCCTCAGCTAAGGCCGGGGGCCAACTGTGACATTCGTGTTCAAAGAATGCATCAAGATCCCCATCCCTTGCTTGACAAGATTGTACATTCTTGAGAATAGTTTGACATTGTTTTTCATGTTTAGTCATCTTCATCTTTGACTATGAAGATGTTTCCTTGGCCTTGGATTTGAATACTTCAAAGTTGTTCCTTGGAATGTTGTCATAGAAAGTCATGGAAGTATCTTCAATTCTGTGCTCCATGAATTGCTTGAACTGCGTTTTGCCAGCTTCCTCAATAGATCGGAGTGTGACATTAACTTCATCAGGCATGCTGACTTTACTATCAAGTGCATACAGATGTTTAATGTCTTCGGCAAATGGATTCTCC